>RCUC01161961.1:0-39026 GCA_003697995.1 Taxidea taxus jeffersonii | reverse complement strand
GGCCAGTAAATTTGAAGATCTAATTGGCTTTATTAGGTGATTCATGAACTGCTCAGCATACCACCCAGCAAGTAGAGGGATGATCTGAGGAGTTGTACAAAATGGAAGGTTTTTATAGGCAGGAGAGTGGGGCAAGGATGTTACTAGCAAAAGAAAAGCAAGGATAGTTTCAGACCAGGTCATCTTTTGGGGCAGCAGAGATAAGAGAAGGGCAGGGTGTTTTGTAATGTGCAGATGACCTCATGGGTGCTGGTCAGGAAATTTCAGGTTGAGTTTTTTTTTTTTTTAAGATTTTATTTATTTGACAGAGAAAGAGACAGGGAGAGAGGGAATACAAGCACGGGGAGTGAGAGAAGGAGAAGCAGGCTTCCTGCTGAGCAGTGAGCCCGATGCAGGGCTCGATCCCAGGACCCTGGGATCATGACCTGAGTCAAAGGCAGATGCTTAACGACTGAGCCCCCAGTTGCCCCCAGGTTGAATGTTAAAAGGTCTCATTCCTGGGAGAGGTTGAAACTGTCAGTTTTGCTCTGCTGCTATGGGGGAGCAAATGACTCTATTTTGGGCCTGTTGTTTCTTTTGTAACAGTTTCCTATGATGATGGTAACAAATTACCACAAACTTGGTGTTTTAAAACAACAGACTTACTTATTCTCTCACAGTTCTGGAGACCAGAAATCTGAAGTCCAGGTCTCCACAGGACCATATTCCTTCTGGAGGTTCTAGGGAATAATCCATTCCTTTCCTCTTCCAGCTTCTGGTGTTGGTATTCCTTGGTTTGTAGCCAGATCTCTCTTCTCTTGTTTTCACATCACCTCCTCTGTGTGTCTTCTCCTTTACATCTTACAAAGATATTGGTCATTAGATAAAGGCCCACTTAATTTAATGCATGAAATTAATCATCACAGTTACACAGAATCACTTCTATTGCATTCTGTTGGTTAAAGTTCATTACCAGCCAAGATTCAAATGTTGTGGATAGAGACTCCATTTCTTTCAGAGTGTGTACTTTACCACGGAGAGGCAAGCATGTCTCTGTGAAATGTGTGTGGCTGGATCCTACTTTATATCTATTGATTTAGAATTGAGAAAGTGGGCCCCAGGAATCTAGATGCTTACAAAACTTTCTCAAAGATCATGATTCCAATCATAGTTTAAGGACCCATGTCCTGGGCCATAGGAAATATTCTCCCTGTTGGTTTTGGATTCTTTACCAATACAATTTTTTTTTCTTTAAGATTTAGTCCCATCTATCCAGTTTCATTGTCTATGCCTTTGTATTTATTGCCTACTTTTCTCTGTCTTTTTTAAATTCTCTGCTTTTCTAATTCTATCTCAGTTTCGTCATCTTGAAATGAGTCTCTTTCATTATACAAAAATATGACACTTACTTTTATTTTTAATTTTTTTTTGTCTGGTCTTTTTCTTTTTAATCTTGAAAGTGTGCTAAATTGTTTTATTTTTAAGATGTACTTTTTAATTTTAAAATAATTTTATATTTATAGGAGAGTTGCAAAGATAGTATAGAGAGTTCCCATATGCTCCTTACCTGTTTTCCCCATCTTGAATAGGTAAGCATGGTTCAGTTGTTGAATAATTCACATTGATACCATTCTATTCACTAAACTACAGATTTTATTTGGAATTTACTAGTTTCTCATAGGGACTTCTCTTTTTTTATTATGTTCATTTAGTCACTGTTTATACATCATTAGTTTTTGATATAGTGTTCAATGATTCATTAGTTACATATAATACCCAGTGCACATCACAACATGTGCCCTCCATAATACCCATCACCCAGTTACCACATTCCTTTACCCTCTCCCCTCTGAAGCCCTCAGTTTATTTCCAGGGGTCCATAGTCTCTCATGGTTCTTCTCCCTCTCTCATTTCTCCCTTCAGATTTCCCTTCCTTCCCTTATGGTCCTCTGTACTATTATTGCTCATGTTCCACATATGAGTGAAACCATATGATAATTGTCTTTCTCTGCTTGACTTACTTCATTTAACATAATCCCCCCCAGTTCCATCCATGTCCATGCAAATGGTGGGTATTCATCCTTTCTGATGGCTGAATAATATTCCAGTGTGTGTGTGTGTGTGTGTGTGTGTGTGTGTGTGTGTGTATCTCTATATATAGATATATATCTATATATCACATCTTCTTTATCTGTTCATCTGTGGAAGGGCATCTTGGCTCTTTCCATAGTCTGCCAATTGTGGACATTGCTGTTGTGAACATTGGGGTGCATCTGCCCCTTTTTTTCACTACATCTGTATCTTTGGAGGTAAATACCTAGTAGTGCAATTGCTGGGTCATAGGGTAGCTCTATTTTCAACT
This sequence comes from Taxidea taxus jeffersonii, assembly GCA_003697995.1. Lineage (NCBI taxonomy): Eukaryota > Metazoa > Chordata > Mammalia > Carnivora > Mustelidae > Taxidea > Taxidea taxus. The sequence goes on along the minus strand of RCUC01161961.1, from coordinate 36,685 downwards.
TTTTAAGGAAGCTCCATACTGTTTTCCAGAGTGGCTGTACCAGCCTGCATTCCCACCAACAGTGTAAGAGAGTTCCCTTTTCTCCACATTCTCACCAACATTTGTTGTTTCCTGTTTTGTTAATTTTTGCCATTCTAATTGGTGGAAGGTGGTATCTCATCATGGTTCTGACTTGTATTTCCTTGATGGCTAGTGATGTTGAGCATTTTTTCATGTGTCTGTTGTATGTCTTCTTCAGGGAAGTGTCTGTTCATATCTTCTGCCCATTTTTTGACTGCATTATTTGTTTTTTTGAGTGTTGTGTTTGAAAAGTTCTTTATAGATCTTGGATATCAGTCCTTTATCTGTAGTGTCATTTGCAAATATCTTCTCCCATTCCGTGGGTTGTCTCTTTGCTTTGTTGACTGCTTCCTTTGCTATGCAGAAGCTTTTTATCTTGATGAAGTCCCAAGAGTTCATTTTCACTTTTGTTTCTCTTGCCTTTGGAGACGTGGCTTAAAAAGAAAAAATGAAACAAGATGGGATCGGGAGGGAGACAAACTAAAAGAGACTCTTAATGTCATAAAACAAACTGAGGGGGGTGGGGGGGAGAGGGGTTGGGAGAGGGTGGGGGGGTTACATTATATGTTTAAATAAAGCTTAAATAAAAAGAAAAAAAAAGAAAAAAAGTATGTAAAAAAAAAAAAAGCTGCTGTGGCTGATGTCACAGAGGTTACTGCCTGTGTTCTCCTCTAGGATTTTGATGGATTCCTATTTTACATTGAGGTATTTCATCCATTTAGAGCTTATCTTTGTGTGTGGTGTAAGGGAATGTCCAGTGTTCTATATGTAACTATCCAGTTTTCCCAGCTCCACTTATTGAAGAGACTGTCTTTTTTCCATTGGATATTTTTTCTTGATTTCTTAAAGATTAGTTGACTGTAGAGTTGAGGGTCCATATCTGGGCTCTCTATTCTGTTGTATTGGTCTATGTGTCTGGTTTTTTTTTTTTTTTTCCAATACCATGCTGTCTTGGTGAGCAAAGCCTTGTAATATAGCTTGAAGTCAGGCAGAGTGATGCCCCCAGTTTTGTTTTTCTTTTTTATCATTCCCTTGGTGATTTGGTCTTTTTTGGTTCTATACAGATTTTAGGATTGTTGGTTCCAGCTTTTTGAAAAATGCCAATGGTATTTTAATAGGGATGGTATTGAAGGTGTAAATTGCTCGGAACAGGATAGACATTTTAACAATATTTATTCTTCTAATTCATGAGCATGGAATGCTTTTCTATCTTTTTGTGTCTTCATAAATTTCTTTCATAAGTGTTCTGTAGTTTTTAGAATATAGATCCTTTACTTCTTTGGTTGGGTTTATTCCTAGGTATCCTATCTTTTTTATTGTTATTGTGAACGGAATTGATTCCTTAATTTCTCTTTCTACCATTAATGTATAGAAAAGCAACTGATATCTGTGCATTGATTTTGTGTCCTGCCATATTGCTGAATTGCTATGTGAGTCCAAGTAATTTGGGGGTGGTCTTTTGGGTTTTCCACATAAAATATCATGTCATCTGTGAAGAGAGAGTTTTGCTTCTTCTTTGCTAATTTGGATGTCTTTTATTTCTTTTTGTTGTCTGATTTCTGAGGCTAGGACTTCTAGCTCTATGTTGAACAGTAGTGGTGAGTGTGGGCATCCCTTTTGTGATCCTGACCTTAAAGGAAAATCTCTTAGCTTTTCTTCATTTTTAAACCCCTGTGGGCTTTTCATAGATGGTTTTTATGATATTGAGGAATGTTTCTTCTATCTCTGTATTCTGAAGAGTTTTAATCAGGAATGGATGTTGTATTTTGTCAAATGCTTTTTCTGAATCAGTTGGGAGGATCATATGGTTCTTGTCTTTTCTTTTATTAATGTGCTCTATGACGCTGAGAGATTTGTGAATATTGAACCACCCTTGCATCCCAGGAATAAATCCCACTTCGTTGTGTTGTATAATCCTTTTAATGTACTGTTCAATCCTATTAGCTAGGATCTTGTTCAGTATTTTGGCATCCATGTTCTTCAGGAATATTGGTTTATAATTCTCCTTTTTGTTGGGGTCTTTGCCTGGTTTTGGGATCAAGATAATGCTGGCCTCATAGAGAGAGTTTGGAAGAATTCCTTCTGTTTCTATTTTTTGAAACAGCTTCAGTGAAATAGGTATTATTTCTTCTTTAAATGTTTGGTAGCATTCCTCTGGGAAGCCATCTGGCCCTGGACTTCTGTTTTTTTTTTTGTGAGGTTTTTGATTACTGCTTCAATTTCATTACTGGTTGTTAGTCTATTCAGATTGTCTATTTATTTCTGTTTCAGTCTTGTTAGTTTGTAAAGGAAGTTTCCAGGAAGTCTCCCATTTCTTCCAGATTGCTTAATTTGTTGGCAGACAGTTGTTGGTAATAATTTCTAATAACTGTGTCTATTTTCTTGTTGTTAGTGATGATCTCTCCCCTTTCATTCATGATTTTATTAATTTGGGTCCTTTCTGTTTTCTTTTGGTTAAGATTGGCAAGTGGTTTATCGATCTTACTAATTCTTTCAAAGAACAATCTCCTAGTTTCGTTGATCTATTCTACTGTTTTTCTGGTTTCTATTTCATTGATCTCTGCTCTAATCTTTATTATTTCTCTTCTCTTGCTTGGTTTAGGTTTTATTTGCTGTTCTTTCTCCAGCTCCTTTAGGTGTAAGGTTAGCTTGTGCATTTGGGATTTTTCTAATTTTCTAAGAGGCTTGGATAGCTATGTATTTCCCTCATAGGACTGCCTTTGCAGTATCCCATGGGTTTTGGACTGAGTGTTTTCATTTTCATTAGTTTCCATGAATTGTTTAAGTTCCTCTTTAATTTCCTGGTTGATCCAATCATTCTTTAGCAGGATTCTTTTTAACTTCCAAGTGTTTGAATTATTTCCCAACTCTTTCTTGTCATTGAGTTTGTTCCAAGGCATTGTGGTCTGATAATATGCAGAGAATAATCTCTATCTTTTGGTATTGGCTGAAACCTGATTTGTGACCCAGTATGTGGTCTGTTTTGAAGAAAGTTCCATGTGTATTAGAGCAGAATGAGTATTCTGTTGTTTTAGGGTGGAATGTCCTGTATATATCTATGAAGTCCATCTGATCCAATATGTTATTCAAAGCTCATTTTTTAGTTGATTTTTTTGTTTAGATGATCTGTCCAATACTGAGAGTGGAGTGTTAAAATCTCTTACTACTAATGTATTATTGTCACTCTGATTCTTTATTTTGGTTAACAGCTGGCTTATGTAATTGGCTGCTCCCATGTTGGGGGCATAGATATTTACAATTGCTAGATTCTTGTTGGATATACCCTTTAAGAATGATATAGTGTCCCTCTGGATCTCTTATTAAAGTCTTTTTTTTAAAAATTCTAGTTTGTCTGATATAAGAATTGTAACACCAGCTTTCTTTTGATGTCCATTGGCATGATAAATAGTTCTCCATCCCCTCACTTTTAGTCTGGAGGTGCCTTTAGGTTCAAAATGAGTCTCTAGTAGACAGCATATGGATGGGTCCTGTCCTTGTATCCAATCTGCAACTCTGTGTCTTTTAATGGGAGCATTTAGGCCATTCACATTGAGAGTTACTACTGAAAGATATTTATTTATTGTCATCCTATTGCCCAAAAAGTACCTGTTTCTATGGATTGTCTTTGTAGATTTCTGGTCTATACTTACTTTTGAAATCTTTCTACTTTTATAGAATCCCACTTAGTGTTCCTTGTAGGGCTGGCTTGGTGGTCACATATTCTTTCAGTTTCTGCAGGTCCTGGAAGCTCTTTACCTCTCCATCCATTCTGGATGAGAGCCTTTCTGGATAAGGTATTCTTGGTTGCATGTTCTTATTATTTAGTACACTGAATATGTCTTGCCAGCCCTTCCTGGCTTCCCGGGTCTCTGTGTATAGGTCTAAAGTTATTCTGATATTCCTCCCTCTGTTTGTAAGAAATGTCTTCCCCCCAGTTGCTCTCAGGATGGCTTCCTTGCCTTCCTTCAGGATGGCTTCCAGGATGTTGGTCTGTTCTCCTTGATCTTGGAAGGGGTCCTCTCTGCCTCTTGGCCATGAATACTTATTTCATTCCCTAGATTAGGGAAGTTCTCAGATATGATTTGTTCAAATATACCTTCTAGTCCCCCCTCTTCCCACTCCCTCTCTCTCCACCCCCTCAGGGATCCCAATAATTCTGATATTGGAACCTTTCATGGTATCATTAATCTCTCCAAGTCTGTTCTCATAGATTTTAAGCTGTTTGTCCCAGGCCTCCTCCTGTTCCTTCATTTCTATCAGTTTATCTTCTAGATCACTGATTGGTTCTTCTGTCTCATTTACCCTAGCTACTAGAGTATCCAATTTAGACTGCATCTCATTTATAGCATTTTTAAGTTCAGCCTGATTAACTCTCATTTCTGCCCTTAGAGATTCTATATTGTTGCTAATGGTTTTCTCAAGCCTAGCTATTGACTTCATAATTGCTACCCTGAAGTGTTTCTCTTAACATCTTGCTTATATCCATATCCCTTAGGTCTGTGAGAGAGGCGATTGTCTCTGGTTCTTTTCTTCGTTGGGAGTTCCTTCTCCTAGCCATTCTGTTGAGAGGTGGATGAGGGGATGTAGAGTCCAAAATATCAACCACAATCCAGACAAGATGCACCCTTGAGACTGCAGATTTTCTGCTTGTGGAGATCTAGATATGTATTCTTTTTTTTTTATTTATTTAAGCTTTATTTAAACATATAATGTAACCCTACCACCCTCTCCCAACCCCTCTCCCCGCCCACCCCCCTCAGTTTGTTTTATGACATTAAGAGTCTCTTTTGGTTTGTCTCCCTCCCGATCCCATCTTGTTTCATTTTTACTTTTCCTAACACCTTAACTCCCACCCCCGCTGCATCTCCACTTCCTCATATCAGGGAGATCATGTGATAGTTGTCTTTCTCCAGTTGACTTATTTCGCTAAGCATAATACGCTCTAGTTCCATCCATGTCGTCGCAAATGGCAAGATTTTATTTCTCTTGATGGCTGCATAGTATTCCATTGTATATATATACCACCTCTTCTTTATCCATTCATCTGTTGATGGACATCTAGGTTCTTTCCATAACTTGGCTATTGTGGACATTGCTGCTATAAACATTCGGGTACACGTGCCCCTTTGGATCACTACGTTTGTATCTTTAGGGTAAATACCCAGTAGTGCAATTGCTGGGTCGTAAAGTAGCTCTATTTTCAATTTTTTGAGGAACCTCCATGCTGTTTTCCAGAGTGGTTGCACCAGCTTGCATTCCCACCAACAGTGTAGGAGGGTTCCCCTTTCTCCACATCCTCGCCAGCATCTGTCATTTCCTGACTTGTTCATTTTCGCCATTCTGACTGGTGTGAGCTGGTATCTCATTGTGGTTTTGATTTGTATTTCCCTGATGCCCAGTGATGTGGAGCACTTTTTCATGTGTCTGTTGGCCACCTGGATGTCTTCTTTGCAGAAATGTCTGTTCATGTCCTCTGCCCATTTCTTGATTGGGTTATTTGTTCTTTGGGTGTTGAGTTTGCTAAGCTCTTTATAGATTTTGGATACTAGCCCTTTATCTGATATGTCGTTTGCAAATATCTTCTCCCATTCTGTCAGTTGTCTTTTGGTTTTGTTGACTGTTTCCTTTGCTGTGCAAAAGCTTTTGATCTTGATGAAGTCCCAATAGTTCATTTTTTCCCTTGCTTCCCTTGCCTTTGGCGTTGTTCCTAGGAAGAAGTTGCTGCGGCTGAGGTCAAAGAGGTTGCTGCCTGTGTTCTCCTCAAGGATTTGATGGATTCCTTTCTCACGTTGAGGTCCTTCATCCATTTTGAGTCTATTTTCGTGTGTGGTGTAAGGAAATGGTCCAATTTCATTTTTCTGCATGTGGCTGTCCAATTTTCCCAACACCATTTGTTGAAGAGGCTATCTTTTTTCCATTGGATGTTCTTTCCTGCTTTGTCGAAGATTAGTTGACCATAGAGTTGAGGGTCTATTTCTGGGCTCTCTATTCTGTTCCATTGATCTATGTGTCTGTTTTTGTGCCAGTACCATACTGTCTTGATGATGAGAGCTTTGTAATAGAGCTTGAAGTCTGGAATTGTGATGCCACCAACTTTGGTTTTCTTTTTCAATATTCCTTTGGCTATTCGAGGTCTTTTCTGGTTCCATATAAATTTTAGGATTATTTGTTCCATTTCTTTGAAAAAACTGGATGGGATTTTGATAGGCATTGCATTAAAAGTGTACATAGCTTTAGGTAGCATAGACATTTTCACAATGTTTATTCTTCCAATCTATGAGCATGGAACATTTTTCCATTTCTTTGTGTCTTCCTCAATTTCTTTCATGAGTACTTTATAGTTCTCTGAGTATAGATTATTTGCCTCTTTGGTGAGGTTTATTCCTAGGTATCTTATGGTTTTGGGTGTAATTGTAAATGGGATTGACTCCTTAATTTCTCTTTCTTCTGTCTTGTTGTTGGTGTAAAGAAATGCAACTGATTTCTGTGCATTGATTTTATATCCTGACACTTTACTGAATTCCTGTGCAAGCTTTAGCAGTTTTGGAGTGGAGCCTTTTGGATTTTCCACATATATTATCATATCATCTGCAAAGAGTGATAGTTTGACTTCTTTTTTGCCTATTTGGATGCCTTTAATTTCTTTTTGTTGTCTGATTGCTGAGGCTAGGATTTCTAGTACTATGTTGAATAGCAGTGGTGATAGCGGACATCCCTGCCGTGTTCCTGACCTTAACGGAAAAGCTCTCAGTTTTTCTCCATTGAGAATGATACTTGCCGTGGGTTTTTCATAGATGGCTTTGATAATATTGAGGTATGTGCCTTCTATCCCTACACTTTGAAGAGTTTTGATTAGGAAGGGATGTTGCACTTTGTCAAATGCTTTTTCAGCATCTATTGAGAGTATCATATGGTTCTTGCTCTTTCTTTTGTTAATGTACTGTATCACGTTGATTGATTTGCGGATGTTGAACCAACCGTGCTGCCCTGGAATAAATCCCACTTGGTCATGGTGAATAATCCTTTTAATGTACTGTTGGATCCTATTGGCTAGTATTTTGGTGAGAATTTTCGCATCTGTGTTGATCAAGGATATTGGTCTGTAATTCTCTTTTTTGATGGGAATCTTGTCTGGTTTGGGGATCAAGGTGATGCTGGCCTCATAAAATGAGTTTGGAAGTTTTCCTCCCATTTCTATTTTTTGGAACAGTTTCAGGAGAATAGGAATTAATTCCTCTTTAAATGTTTGGTAGAATTCCCCTGGGAAGCCATCTGGCCCTGGGCTTTTGTTTGTTTGGAGATTTTGGATGACTGTTTCAATCTCCTTACTGGTTATGGGCCTATTCAGGTTTTCTATTTCTTCCTGGTTCAGTTTTGGCAGTTTATATGTCTCTAGGAAAGCATCCATTTCTTCCAGATTGTCGAATTTGTTGGCATAGAGTTGTTCATAATATGTTCTTATGATTGTTTGTATTTCTTTGGTGTTGGTTGTGATCTCTCCTCTTTCATTCATGATTTTATTTACTTGGGTCCTTTCTCTTTTCTTTTGGATAAGTCTGGCCAGGGGTTTATCAATATTATTAATTCTTTCAAAGAACCAGCTCCTAGTTTCATTGATTTGTTCTATTGTTTTTTTGGTTTCTATTTCATTGATTTCTGCTTTGATCTTTATTATTTCTCTTCTCCTGCTGGGTTTAGGCTTTCTTTGTTGTTCTCTCTCGAGTTCCTTAAGGTGTAGGGTTAGGTTGTGTATTTGAGACCTTTCCTGTTTCTTGAGATAGGCTTGTATCGCTATATATTTTCCTCTCAGGACTGCCTTTGTTGTGTCCCACAGATTTTGGACTGTTGTGTTTTCATTATCATTTGTTTCCATGGTTTTTTTCAATTCTTCTTTAATTTCCTGGTTGACCCATTCATTTTTTAGAAGGATGCTATTGAGTCTCCATGTATTTGTGCTCTTTCCAAATTTCCTCTTGTGATTGAGTTCTAGCTTCAGAGCATTGTGGTCTGAAAATATGCAGGGAATGATCCCAATCTTTTGATACCTGTTGAGACCTGATTTATGACCCAGGATGTGATCTATTGTGGAGAATGTTCCATGGGCACTAGAGAAGAACGTGTATTCTGTTGCTTTGGGGTAGAATGTTCTGAATATATCTGTGATGTCCATCTCGTCCAGTGTGTCATTTAAGACCTTTATTTCCTTGTTGATCTTTTGCTTGGATGATCTGTCCATTTCAGTGAGGGGTGTGTTAAAGTCTCCAACTATTATTGTATTCTTGTCAATGTGTTTCTTTGATTTGTTATTAATTGGTTTATATAGTTGGCTGCTCCCATGTTAGGGGCATAGATATTTAAAATTGTTAGATCTTCTTGTTGGACAGACCCTTTGAGTATGATATAGTGTCCTTCCTCATCTCTTATTATAGTCTTTGGCTTAAAATCTAATGGATCTGATATAAGGATTGCCACCCCAGCTTTCTTCTGATGTCCATTAGCATGGTAAATTGTTTTCCACCCCCTCATTTTCAATCTGGAGGGTCTTCAGGTCTAAAATGAGTTTCTTGTAGGCAGCATATGGATGGGTTTTGTTTTTTTATCCATTCTGAAACCCTGTGTCTTTTGATTGGGGCATTTAGCCCATTTACGTTCAGGGTAACTATTGAGAGATATGACTTTAGTGCCATTGTATTGCCTGTATGGTGATTGTTACTGTATAATGTCTCTGTTACTTTCTTGTAATACTTTTAGGGTCTCTCTTTGCTTAGAGGACCCCTTTCAATATTTCCTGTAGAGCTGGTTTGGTGTTTACAAACTCTTTCAGTTTTTGTTTGTCCTGGAAGCTTTTAATCTCTCCTTCTATTTTCAATGATAACCTAGCTGGATAAAGTATTCTTGGCTGCATGTTTTTCTCGTTTAGTGCTCTGAATATATCACGCCAGTTCTTTCTGGCCTGCCAGGTCTCTGTGGATAAGTCTGCTGCCAATCTAATATTTTTATCATTGTATGTTACAGACTTCTTGTCCCGTGCTGCTTTCAGGATTTTCTCTTTGTCGCTAAGACTTGTAAATTTTACTATTAGATGGCGGGGTGTGGGCCGATTCCTATTGATTTTGAGGGGTGTTCTCTGCACCTCCTGGATTTTGATGCTTGTTCCCCTTGCTATATTAGGGAAATTCTCTTCAATAATCCTCTCCAGTGTACCTTCTGCTCCTATTTCTCTTTCTTCTTCTTCTGGAATCCCAATTATTCTAATGTTGTTTCGTCTTATGGCATCACTTATCTCTCGAATTCTCCCCTCGTGGTCCAGTAGTTGTTTGTCTCTCTTTTGCTCAGCTTCTTTATTCTCTGTCATTTGGTCTTCTATATCACTAATTCTGTCTTCTGCCTCATTTATCTTAGCAGTAAGAGCCTCCATTTTTTATTGCACCTCATTAATAGCTTTTTTTATTTCAACTTGATTAGACTTTAGTTCTTTTATTTCTCCAGAAAGGGCTTTTATTTCTCCTGACAGGGTTTCTCTAATATCTTCCATGCCTTTTTCGAGCCCGGCTAGAACCTTGAGAATCATCGTCCTGAATTCCAGATCTGACATATTACCAATGTCTGTATTGATTAGGGCCCTAGCCTTAGGTCCTGCCTCCTGTTCTTTTTTTTTGTGGTGAGTTTTTCCGCCTTGTCATTTTGTCCAGATAAGAATCCGCTGTTCTCCTTGTTAAGTGAACTTGGTCTTGGCTGGATTTCTTGTTGATCTTCTGGGGGAGGGGCCTGTTGTAGTGATTCTCAAGTGTTTCTGCTCCAGGCGGAATTGCACCACCCTTACCAGGGGCCGGGCTAAGTAATCCTCTCAGGTTCGCTTTCAGGAGCTTTTGTTCCCTGAACGCTTTCCGTAGAGTTCCGGAGGATGGGAATGAAAATGGCAGCCTCACAATCTCTGGTTCAGAGGAGCTGAGAGCTAGGGGCCCCAGTCTTCAGTGCGCCTTCAGAGAAAAGCGTTTAATCACTCCCGTCTCCCCAGCCTCTGTCCGCGCTTGGAGAAAATCGTGTGTAATCAGTCCCATCTCACTGGCTTCTTGGAGTGCTCTGAGCTCACCCAGCCTGTGACCAAGCATCTCTGTCTCTGGTAGAGTCCCACCTGGAGTCTCTGAACCCCATAGATCCCTGAGCTCTCCCGTGTTGGAGTCTCCCCAGATCTTGTGGGGACCCCTCGCACAGAGCACTGGCCCGTGCCACAGAGCACCGGTCCGTGTCACAGAGCACTAGGAAACCTCCGCTCTGTCTCCGCAGCAGGCTTCCCCGCTCTAATACCTGTGAGCTCTGCGACACTCAGACACCCCCGATCCTTCTGTGACCCCGCGGGACCTGAGTCCACGTTGTCCCCGTGAGGTCTTCACCCCAGTTTAGCCTCTGGAGCTATGTCCCTCCGTGGAGCAGACTTTTAAAAGTCCTGATTTTGTGCTCCGCCGCTTGCCGGGAGCCGGCCCCTCCCCCTGGGGTCTATCTTCCTGTCGCGTTGGATTCACTTCTCCGCTGGTCCTACCTTTTAGAAAGTGGTCGATTTTCTGTTTCTAGAATTGTTGTTTTTCTTCTCTTTGATCTCTTATTGGATTCATAGATGTTCGGAATGGTTTGATAGGCTATCTAGCTGATCTCCTGCTGTCTGATGTCGTCTCAGCCTGCTACTTCTCCTCCATCTTGACTCCTCCCCCTCTAGATATGTATTCTTACATCTCAGGTTGATTTTATGGGTGGTCAGAATGGTTTGGTAGATATCCAGCTAAATTCAGGGCACCAGTTGAATTGGAGTCCTTTACTCCTCTGTCATCTTGCCCCCTCCCCATCATAGGGCATTGTTTTGTTCATATTATAAGATTGAATCCAGGAAATTGCTTTTATTTAATTGTGATGTCTCCTTAGTCTCTAATCTATGACAATCTCTCACTTTCCTTGTTTTAAATTATCTTTTCTACTTTGAGGATTGCTGGTCAAGTATTTTATAGGCTGTCCCTCGGGGCTTATCTGATTTTTTTTGTATTATTTTATTGGGATTTTGCATCTGTGGGAAGAATTCTACTGAGATGAAGTGTGTTTTTTTTTGTTTAATTGTATTTTATTTTTTCAGTGTTCCAAGATTCATTGTTTATGCACCATACCTAGTGCTCCATGCAATATGTGCCCTGCTTAATACCCAACACTAGGCTCACTTAACCCCCCACCCCCTTCCCTCCAAAACTGTCAGTTTCAAAACCACATTGAGATGAAGTATGCTTCTAATCATGTCATGTCCGGGAGGACATGAGGACAACATGAGTTACCATTGAGGATATTGGCATTCATCACTTGTTTGAAGTAATGTCCACCAGTTTTCTCCACTATAAAGTTGTCTTCATAGCTCTCTACACTATTCAATGTAAGTGAGTCACTATGTTCTACCTCCTGCTCTCAAAGGGAGGGAAGTTAAGCTCTTCCTCCTGGACAGGTAAGTATCAACCTATATGACTGGGAATTATTCTGTAGGGAAGATTCAAAATAATATATGTTTGGTCTTTTAAGTCAAGGAATTTTCAAAGTAAGGACATTAAATAAAATGGAGACTCATGACAGCATTGGTCAGGAAAAAAAATGAATCCCACTTTCTCCAATTGTTACAAATCTTCTTTTCTTCAACCAGGCCTACAGTGTGGGTACTGCCTTTAGGATCTATTGAAATATCATATGCTGTCTTGATAAAGATTATTTCCTGAATTTGGAGGGTCACTGAGTCAGCTGTCTACACCAGACTTTTAAAAATCAAGTGAAAAAGACCATGCCATGAAAAGTACAATTGCCCCATTTCCATGGAAACTGGAATACAAAGGGGCTGTTTGCCTAGAGAGGTCTGTTTATTTTATTTTATTTTTTTAAAAACTATCAAGAATAACCCTTTGAGATGTGACATTCTGTTTTCACAAGCGCACTCAAGGTGTCAGACAGAGCCCAATTTTATATTCCTTGAAAATAGAGTGCACTGCAGTGTTTGCTGGACTTTTCAACATGTCACTTTCAACCAATTTTATGTACAAATGGGTTACAGTCCCATGAAAATATTCAGAAAAAGAGGAAACTGTTTCCAAAAGGAGTATTAAGTATTATTACATTGAAAGCCATCCAGAGTGGAAAACCTTCCCACTCAACCTCCGTCTTCTGGAGGAGCAAGGAACTAGAGTATTTCTAGAAAATGGGAGCGTCTCATCTTTACCAACTAGTGGTCTAGGGGGAACCCAGTTAAACTGGTCATTAATCTCCCCTCCTCTAAAGTCATACTTGCTTTGGTGACATGATCTTGGAGTTGCTTTCAAAGGCACCCTTAGTCCCCTGCCCTAATGGCCATCCAATATGGCTCCAGGATTGACATGCTTATCCTAAGACCAGGTCTTCATATCCACAGAGAATTTATTACATAATTTACTGAGAAATGCTGGATTACAAGGTAATCCAGGAGTCATTTCCATCTTTAAAAGAATATATTCATTTAGAGCACTGATGACTGACTTCTTAGATCTGTCACTTAAAAATATGCCCCTCTCACACTGATGTAGTTCTGATGCAACCACGTCTGAACAGCAGCATTTCGAGGTTGTGTCAAGGCAAGAAGTGGGGATAATTTAAGGTGACAGGGCCAATTTTAAAACAGAGGCCCAGTGTTCCTTATTTTGGGGACTGGGCTCAAACTGAGCTACTTTTTGGCATCTAGAACTTTTTAGAGAGTTTCTCAAATTTTGCTCTCCACTCCCAGGAAAATGAGGCTTTCCACCAACAGCACAAATGGAATCTTTGCCCAGAGCAAATTTCAGGGACTTGGATTTGAGGGACATTATAGGAATTAAGAGGAGTTTTGTTGATTCCCCAGACCTTTTTCTTTGACAGACTCTTTTAGCATTGAAAATATTTTATACTCATATATTCTCTATGCAAATATTTTATATGTCGAAACAAAATGCTCTAACGTTTCATCTTGAGTCTTTTTGAAGTGGGAATCAGAAGTGATCAATCCTTGGAGAAATTATGAGACAGGTGGCAGACCCATTCTTCCTTTTCATTGCACATTTCCCTTGTTCCACCTTTCAACCATGTAACCCTGTGGTAGAGTGTCTTGAATTGTGTCCCCTGACCCCAAAAGCTATGTTCAAGTCCACACTCCCAGGAGCTGTGAATGCAACCTGATTTGGAAAAAGGTCCTTACAGATGTAATTCAGTTAAGGATCTTGAGATTGGATCATCCTGGATTAATGGAGAAGATGCTAAATCCAGCGGCATATGTCCTTGTAAGAGAGAGATGAGGAGAAGATGCAGACACAGAGAAGGCCCAGTGAAGTCCCAGAGGAAGATGGATGGAAGATTGGACTTAGGCTTCCACAAGCCAAGAAGCATCTGGATTCACCAGAAGAGACAGGAAAAGATTCTCCTTCAGAGCTTCTGGGAGGGATGGTTTGTGCCAAAACCTTGGTTTCAGACTTCTGGTGTCTAGAGCTAGAGATAATACATTTCAGGTGTTTCAGTTGCCATGTTATGGGGATATGTCTGACTGCTCCTGGAACTTTATATATCTGTGTTCTCTGTATTATTCTTGTCATCCTTGCTCCTTGGGAAACCCATTTTATTCATTCATTTTCTACTTACTATAGTCTAGGCCCTGGACATATAAACACCAAAAGGGTGAGTCAGTGCCTTTGAGGAGTTTACAGTCTGGGAGTGATGGGAGAGGGAGGTGGGTCTCTCACAGCCCTAACTGGCAATAGCAGACACTTGCAGATCCCCGGGTTAACCTGTACTTTGCCCATGGCAGAGCTTCTTAGCCTTGGCACTATTTTGATATTTAGGATGGATAAATCTTTGTCATTGGGCTGTTCTGTGGATTGTGGGATGCTGAGCAACATCCCTGGCCTCTGCTCCCTAGAAGCCAATAGCAAGTCAACCCTCCTCTCCACTACAACAATCAAAACTATATCCAGATATTGCCAAATATATATTTCCTGGGGAAGCAAAATTGTATCTGGTTGAGAATCATTGATGTATGTAAATAGCATTTCTCTGCCTGGAACACTACAGTCCTTGAGCAGTTGGTAAGCTCTTGCTGTCTTTCTGGATTCTCAAACATGGGTACTTCTCCTTTATTCCTATGACAGTCTGCACTAACCTTGCTTAAAGCAGTGATCTTACCTTGCTTGCTTCACTTTTCTGTCTGAACCTCTGATTTCTTGTCCTTAAAGTTTTCCAAGAAGAGATGTATGTCTTTGCATGTCTGTTTTCCCCCCACACTTAATGTTTGTTATGATAAGAAGGAAAGACTTACTGGGGTCACACTGTGAGGCCCTTAAAGGAGGCAGATGTGCATAGCCCAGCAAATGCTTTATTACCAGAAAGGGCTTTGTCCTCACACTTCAGTCCGGGCTTCCAAGGAGTGGATGGAGCCTTCCGAGGACCACAAAGGCTTCTTTTGTGCCCCCAAGCCCGAGGCTGCAATTTGAGCAGTGTGGGCAACTTCTGAGACCCTGTTTCTGTAAGCAGGCTTACCCATGCTTGTTCTGTGGCTCATTCCCTTGAGCCAGTCCTCAGAGAAAGGGTCTCCTGGTCATTGATATTTAGGAAACTGTGCCCCTGTTCCCCCTCTCATAAATTCAAAGTGCACATTAGTAAAGATGAGAGATTGAGATAGAATTTGTTTCACATTATTCAGATAACCATTTTCTAGACTTTTGGACTAAAGAAGGTAAGGCATCTGAGAAATCTACAGTGTCTTAACATACATTCCGGGAAATGATAACTTAAATTCATACCCTACTAGCATCCATTTGAAGCAGTACCTGCACACTGGCCCACATTGCCTTTTGTTTCTGTTTTTGTTTTTGGTATGTTTTTAGATTTAAATTAGTGTCTGTATATTAGGAGATTTCTCCTAAAAATGGGTTTAGGGGTTTCCTTAATTTTTTTTTTCTTTTCATATTTGGTATCAGTTGGCTGGGACTTTCTTCTCATTTTAAAGGGGAAGCGTTTTTCCCAGTGAACCCAAGTCACCACCATGCCCTTTTATATCCCCAATGAAAGCAGAGGGTGAGATACCTATTATCATATGCTCATACTCTTGTTTTTGCTGTAAGTAGAGAAATACTGCTCTCTAGGAAATGGGGGCAAAGAGAGATAGGCTTGAAGTGTTTCAAGAAAAAAGTGGGAGCAGAGGTCTTGACTCTCTTAGACACAGACAGTAGCACCTTGTGCACTGGGATTTGCATGTCATCCAGAGAGAGTAAGGGCATAGGGAAGGAAACCACAGGGAGTGCTGGTCAAGGGAAGTAAAAGAGCCTGTCCTTCCAATGTCTTAAAAGGTCTTGGCACCCCGGATCCCAAGAAGTGGACCATCTTCCACTTCTTTAGGAACGATACTCTAAAGAATATCTCCTCTAGGGGAGCCTGGGTAGCATCTGCCTTTGGCTCAGGTCATGATCCCAGGGTCCTAAGATGGAGCCCTGCTTGGGGCTCCTTGTTCAGCGGGAGTCTACTTCTCTCTCTCCGTCTGACTCGCCCTTTGCTCATGCACACTCTTTCTCTCAAATAAATAAATAAAATCTTAAAGAGAGAGAGGGAGAGAGAGAGAGAGTTTCCTCTAAATAAAGAGTTGCCACAGAAGTGATGAATCTTTGGGGTTGGTACAATGATGCTGCTGGGTGTGAGGAGGATGCCTTCCTTGTTGGTGGGCAGAGGGGATACAAAAGCAAAGATATAGGAAGGTGTAGGGCATGTCATGTTTGGGGCAAGACCTGCTTAGTTGTTGTTGCCACTCTGGGGGTCTGAAGTGGGGATGCCACAATAGACAGAAGAGTCGCTAGGCATTGAAAAGTTTCTCATGGATCCTGGCTCTCTGGACTGGAAGAATGCTAGCACACTCAGGGTCAGCCCTTGTGATACCTAAAACTTGACCTGATTTGTTCACTCATGTGAAGGAATAATGACCATTAGATAAACCTAAAAAGGTGGGGTGAAGGGCACACAGACTTAAGCCAAGAAGGAGTCTATAATTGGGACATGGCAGACACCAGGGCACCTGTGGTGGGGGGTCCTCCATCCCAAGTGCAGATGCATTGTTGTTTCCCCCTCAGCCAGTGTGGCTGAGGGACAATGGAGACATGAATTTACTGCTCTTGGATCAGCTGGGCATTTAGACTTGAGCGTCAAGATCCAGCAGGATCCTGGGTTCTGTCACACGGAGTCTGTCTTTGTGAAACCTCACTTTCCCCCGAAGGAGTTAACATGGCGCCTTGGAGTGACCAGTGCAATTAAAATGTCATTTAGACCCTTGGAGAATAATCTGGCTCCAGATTTTAAAGGGCCTCAAATAAGATCTTGTGGGCCATTTAGGGAGTGAGATAACATTATTGGTGTGAAAGGGGGGTGAGGGAGCACAGGGTCATGGTCTCACCCAGGGGAGATAAATCTCCCTGCGCCTGAGCGGAGTCCTGGCCATCTCCTTGTGCTGTGGGCTTTATATAGGCTCTGAGTTGTGATTCCTTAACCATTCTCACTTGAGCCACTGGTACCCACAAAGGCAGATCTGTACAATCTCATATTCCAGGAAGTCAATGTAATGTCACAGGCCAATGAAATTGACTAGTCTGACAGGAACACACAAACAACCAGGACGTAAGCCTGCACCCCACATCCCCCTGCCGTGTTTATTTAGGAGTGGAGGTCCATTAAGTGCTCTGTGATGGCCTTCTGATAACACACCCACCTTTGCGGGCCGGCTGGAGCTGGATGTCTGCCCTTAAATGTGACAGCTGACATTTTTGGATACACTTAAAGATGGGCTTGTTCACCACAGTGCAGAGGACAGAAACCACACATCTTAAAGTTTCAGCCTCTCTCATTTGTGCTTGGGAACAAGTGGTTCTTTTCAGGGCTCTCCATTTATCTTGAGGGTCTCTTTTCTCTGTAAGAATGTTGCAAAGTCTGGCACGAGAAATCGGGGCTCCGTTGCTGCAGGGAGCAACATTTCAGCAGATGCTTATGGGATGTGTCAGGAAAATAATGCCGAGATGCATACACTTTATCAACAGTGTACATCTTGAGGGACAGAGGCCCCCAAATTCTTTGCCATCTTCCACTTTGATTGTCAGGAGCCACGTGTCTGAAAACTGAACTGCAGCTTTTGAGACCACCGACTACTTACCGAGGCATATTTCTGTTAGTTCCCTGCAGGTACCCTTGTGCTCTCCCTGCCTGAACTTCACCTCTGTCTTGTTCATTGGCCTTTGCCCCATACCTTGCTAAGAATGACTTGTATTTGATCTTTTTATCTTCAGTGATTGACTGATTGATCAATTCACCTAATATTAACTGAGTGCCTGGCACTGAGTTCCCTGGTGCAAAGGATGTTGCAGTAAATTAGAAAAGTCCTAGGTCTTATGGAGTTGACATTCTGGGTAGGGCAAGGGGAGAGATAGATAATAAATATCTAAATCAGTGAGTAAAGATGCATGTTTTGGGAGTAATAAAAGCCATGAGAGAGTGAAACAAATGGAGTAAAGGGACAGAATGGAGCTGAAGAGGGGCCTGATTTAAGTTGGGTGGTCCAGGAAAGCATCACAGAGGAGGGAGCTGAGATGGGGACAGTATGGAGGAGCCCCGTGGCTCAGAAGCTGATGTTCCATTTGGTGGGGGGTGGTCCCTTCCCTCTCCCCCTCCTGAGGACAGGATTGGGTTTGGATTGGTTGACAAACATCAGGAGGCCTGGAAGGAGGTAAGGGTATGAACCAAGTTGGGGAGAGATGGGGGCTGTTGGTGAGAAATCCAATCAAAGAACTAGGGAGGGCCAAGGGCACACAGGACTCTGAATGTCATGGTTAAGGGATTGGATTCAATTCAAGGTAGGTGGGGCAGCCAGAAGAGCACATGAGCAATGTGTAATGGGATGGGATGTGCATTAAATCAGTGTTGTATCCTAACTGAACCATGAGAGACTATGGACTCCAGGAATCAAAAGGAGGGTTTCAGAGGGGAGGGGTGGTGGGATGTGTTAGCCTGGTGATGGGTATTAAGGAGGGCACATATTGCATGGAGCACTGGGTGTCATACACAAACAATGAATCATGGAACACTACATCAAAAACTAATGAAGTACTCTATGGTGACTAACATAACATAAAAAAAATAAGAGCATCCCTCCTTAAATTAATAATCTCAAAAAAAAAATCAGTGTTTTATCTCTCGGCTCTTTTGTGTCCATTCAGATGTGCTGTGAACTATTTGCAACAGAAGGAACCCTGGGCTCAGCGTGTGACGGTGCACTAATGAGGGGGCCCACCTCCTTGTCCACGGCCCGTGTGCTCCACAAGGACAGAAATCATGCCCTGGTTGGCCCTACTTCTCCACTTTGCACACAGTGCTTCGTCAATAAATGTCTACTGCATTGACCATAATTATAAGCTCCTGGAGGTTAATAACATTTGCCCAATTTATTTTGTAAAATTCCAAAGGGCCCTTCAGAAAAGTTCTTTGATGGAGAATCCGAATCTTGAAACAGTGGTATTAATGGATCATCACCCAGATGGCCCCCTGCTAATTGGGAGGGTAATCAGGGTGAACTTGACCAAAAGAATTTATTCAAATCACTCCCCTTGGCCAATTAGTTTCCTGCAGATGATTTTAGACTGTTTCTTAAATGTGTCAGTGTTCAGGCAATGAAAACTAGATTAAAAGCCCAGACTCCTTCTTGTTGCAGGTCCCAGAAAACACACACACACACACACCACAGAAAAAAAAAAAACATGCATTTTAACGGCTGCTCCCCTAACTTCAAAATTAAATGTATTACATTCTTGGGAGTATGATTTCAGCTTCTTTACATTTATGACACAAATGGAGCCATTCGCCCTCACTTCAGTCCATAAAGGCAAGACTCATTAGAAGGAGGAAATTTCCTTTATCATTAATGGGCCACACTCACATGATAAATCCGGCTTTGCTTCTCCCACCTCCTTTCCCGAAACTTCGATTCTCGTTTTAAGCAGTTCCCACATAGACTATTTATCTTCCACATTTCCCCAACTCTCAATAGTACCATTATATCCTTTATTTGGAATCATAAAACTTTGAGAATAAAAAAGAAGCAAATTAATCCTCCCAGGGGAGAGAGGGAAGAGGGATCCTGCCAGCGTTTAACTTGTAGGATTGGACTGGCTTCGAAACACAGTTTTCTTTTTCAGCAACTTAGCTGGTGAGGGGGAAATGAATGGTTATGACAGAGTCCTGAAATAAAACGCAGAATTATGCAAACGCGTTAAAAACTGACATCTTGAAATAAAAACTGTTGAAAGCCCGAGGAATAAACAATGCGGGCTGGAAGGGGAATGTTTCGAAGCTTCGAATGGGTCACTCTGCTTTTATTATTCACAGCGGAAAAATGACCTCGATCATGATGTGAAAACCACAGTTTCCTTTATTTGTGGATCATGCCAGATTAAAAAGCATTCAGGGAAGAAGTGTGGCTGGGGGAACTGAATGCTGTCGGAAGAGGGGAGCACTCAGGGTCCAGAATCCTGTCGCGGACACTGGCTCCCTCCGTCCCATTGCCTGAGTCGTTTAACCTCCTGATGACTCCCTTCCCATCATCAGGCTGGAATTAAGGAGTTGGACTTTCCTCTGGGGCCTGAGATCTGGATTTCCTAACAGCCAACTGGACAGCATGCTTGACCATTGCAATTTGCTCTAAGGAGTCTCAAGGTTGTTGTGAAAACAAGCGGTAAAAGTTAGTTAACAAGCCGGCTGCCACCAGAACAGCCAATGAGAAAACCTACAGTGGAGAGTCTTCAAGTCAATCTCCAGGTTTGGGGTTCTAGAAACACAGATTTTATGGCTAGTAAAGCCTTTATCATTTTATTTTATTTTTATGACTTTTTCAATTGTGAGCTAGAGTCCCCGGATAATAGCTGAATATTGCGCTCTCTTAAAGTCAAATGAAAATTGTTGAGTTGAGAAATGGGATACAAGCAGGATATGACAGCTTAGAAGGATTTCAGAGATAACCTGGTTGAGCTTTTTCATTTTGTAGAGGACGAACTTGCCGATGCAGAAAGTTTAAATGACCTCCCCGAGTTGGTGGATCCACAGATCCCTTGGTTGCCACTGACTTTGAAACAGGATTTTGATGGTGGCTTAATTAATCCAATAATTTGAACAAGAGTCCTTGAAGAAGGCTGGTGAGACCACAAGTTTCCGCATTGCAGTGAATTTGATGGTGGCCCAGAAGGATCCAGAGGCAATGCTGGATAATGTCCTTTATCATGAAAGAAGTCTTCCAAATCTAAAGGAGGCATCTTTTAGAAAAATGATGTGAATGTAACTGTTAATTGCAATGTAAATTGCAATAATTTTTTAGCTTACCTTTTCCTTCCCTCCTTCTTTCTTTTTTTTGTCTCTGTCTCTTTTTAATTTTTTTTTTATCTGAAGAGACATTCTGGAGAAAAACGAGGTAAATGTGGAGTCAATCTAGGTCTTGGTTACCTAGGGTTGAGAGAAAAACCCAGAAACTGGAAGGAGGCTTATTCACATGGTAGAGAGGAAAAAGCTCCTGTGATTTACTCTGACTTGCTAATTTTCAGAAGGAAATTAATAAAATTGATTCCAGCAAAAACTCTAAGTGGACAAATAGAAGAAAAACAGATCAAGAATTGTGGATATTTAGGGCAGAGAGAAAGTTCTTAGAGAAATCTTTCCCTCAGGGAGAAATAAATATTTAGGAGAAATCACTAACTCTAAGGGTCGTTAAAGCAAAGATCACTCATAGGATGGAAGCAAACCCTCCCACCAACTATTAATTCCAATTCCTAGACTTGGTGGCAGTAACATGATTAGTTATTGTGGGTTCTGGAAGAAAGCTGGACCCTTGGCAATAAAGCCCTGGAAATATGTATTTTTAAGTACTATAAAAGATGTGGAAAGTGACTTTTCTTTTCATCCTGGGGACTAGAAATAATACACCTGCAAGGACAGATGAATGGCATAATGTTGGCATTCAATGGGGCATTAAACATTTTGCGCCACGTTTATGGGGTTTTCCTGTCATTAATTCTAGGTAAAATAAACTTTTAAAAAATGTTTTGTTGTGTTTTTGGATCACATTTATTTTTCACCAACTTACGTTTCTTTGCCTTTTTTTTTTTTTTTCTGCTTGGTTTTCATGTCCATTATGTTTTCTTGTGTCTGTTGTGCTCCTGGCTAGTTTCCTAACTGACATCCCTGTTCAAGGGGGCTATTCTTTTTCCCACCCCCTGCCCCCTTCTCTTTCTTTCTTTCAGTGCCACTGCACGTGTTCGGACCCATGACAGGG
This sequence comes from Taxidea taxus jeffersonii, assembly GCA_003697995.1. Taxonomy (NCBI): domain Eukaryota; kingdom Metazoa; phylum Chordata; class Mammalia; order Carnivora; family Mustelidae; genus Taxidea; species Taxidea taxus. Next base: position 15,264 of record RCUC01161961.1, on the reverse strand, counting down.
TCGGATGCGGTTGGTTCTGCTGGCCGTAGTCACTGTGGTTTGCCTGTGGTGTCCTGGGATTGGTGAGGTCTTGGGCAGACGGTCCTGGAGCTGTACAGACTGGGGCCACCTGAATCTCTCCATTACCAGGGTACCTGCTCCACAATTGATTATAATGGCAAGGCCTTGTTTTTCTCCTAGTTCACCTTGAGGGCTTCCTCCTTAATTTTGTCTGCTTCCTTAAAGAAGTTCTCTTCTCTCTTGGCAGTACAGACACCTTTCTTCTTAAACTTGCTCAAATTTGCATCTCAGGAAGAGAGGAAGAGTGATGCAGTGGGAGTCGGGATTCCCGGGTCCTTTGTCCCAGCTCTGATGCTTACACAGTGACATTAGATGAGCCATTGAGCCTTCCAATGTTCAGTTTTCCAAGAGGTTTGGGTAAGATCCATGTGTCATCTCCTGAGATCTATAACATAGTAATTCTCCTCTGGGGCTCCAGGAGTGATAGAGAAGTAGAGCAAGAAAGGAGCTGAGCAAAACACACTGTCTTGAGGAAGTGGGATAGAGATACTTGAAGGAGTGAAGTTTGACTTAAGGAAGTAAGGCTGGCAGCTTACTAAGTGCGGTTCAAGGACTAGCCTTTGGGACCTTGGAGCTCTTATGAGAATTGATGAAGTTACTCACCACATAATCATGCAAAGCTGACTCTGTGCCTGGCTCTGTTTTGGGTGCTTGGTAGCAGTGGACAGATAAGATAGGTCCCTGCTGTCATGGAGTTTAACCTTGGTTAGTGATTTAGGTGCTTATGTGCACCAGGAAGAGTCTAGTCTGCAAAGAGAAGGGTGAAAGGCTGCTGTTTCATATGAGATAGTCAGGGAAGCCCACTGGAGGAGGCAGCAGAGACTAGAATGAAGTAAAGGAAGGAGCCATGTGGATGTCAAGGGAAAGAGTATTCCATGTGAGGGAACAGCTAGTGCAAAGGCCTGGAGGTGGGAGTTATGTTTGAGAAACAGGAAAGGAGACCGGAGTAGCTGGCACGGGGGCAGGGGATAGGATTCCTGGGTTCTACCATCAAGTCCAACACTGTGTCCAGAAGCCTGGAGTTGGGTTAGAGTCATATGCGAAGCAGGTGCCCCAAGGGTTTCTTATGCCCATTCAACATTTGACCCTAAGTCTTGCTTGATGGCCAGGTGATAGGTGAGTGATCTTTTGGTTCTGGATTCTGAGCACTTTAGGCCAGTCAGTGAGCATTCTACTGAGGATTATGATCTTAAGAGTCTGGTTTAGTCTCCCTGGAACTTTGTTTTGGTAGCCTGGGAACAATCTTCCCCTTGATTCCAGAGAATTCACCATCATCCCTGTTAGGTGATCTTTGGGTGCCTGTCACTATGGACTATGAGCCATTTCCTGGGTTTAGATCTCTAATGATCAGCACTAGAGAAGCAGGACAATGAAGATGGGTTACCTCAGAGGGGACTCTCAGCCTGGATTTAAGGAATCCAAAGTAGTAATTTAGACACTTAAATCTATCAAGACATGTGAGTCAAAGTTTTTTGTTTTGTTTTGTTTTTAACTTAATTTACCCAATCTAGTAGAAAGCCTTTGCTGATTTCAGACCATGGATGCTTGTTAAACAGATACTTTGATTGGACAGCTTTGTGACTTATCCCACTTTGCAAAGGACTTTAAGTGTGTGACAGTTTATCCTCAGATCTTTCTAGGACCATTCCCTGACTCAGCCAAAGAATTTCTTTTAGTTCCAGGGCCCAAGTATCCAGGCCCTGGGGAAAAGTATATCTGTCACACTAAGAACCTTGAGGGTCAGAATTTAATAGGCTCCTCATTCGCTGGTTAAAAATAGGGTCAGGAGAAACTTCTGGGAAAGAGATGTCCACTTTCATCTGAGTGGTCTGGTTCTCGTGGACCCCCACAATAGTGGCCAGACTGCTCAGTGAACAAACAAATGTCTCATGGGTCCTCATGCAGAAAATGTTTCCCAGATGCACTAGCTACCCCTCTATTCACTGAGCTTGCTTTTGCAGCTGTGATGTCAGCTTTGGGCTTTGATTCACAGGTTTCTCAGCCAGAAATCCCACCTCTCTACTTCCCCCCCAGAGAGAAAATCCCAATGTCTCTTAGGCCCAGCTGGAAACTTACCCCTTCAATGAAGATACCATGGAACAGAAGATGTCCATTCTCTACCTCTTCTGAAGACATGGACCACTCCCTGGCTGCCCCCTACCACCTCAAAATCATGACCCTTTTCTTGCTCCATCTCCCCATTTTGAGTAGAAACATTTTATAGTTGTAATTCAGAGTTTATCCCACAGGATCATCCATCACACTTTTTTTTTTTGTAGTTTCTGGGTGATATGAAGCTGTATTTTTTTTGTTTGGGTATCCCCAGTGTTAAAATGGGGACCCATTGTGTGGTATATGACATCACATATTCACTGCCAGAATGAGTCTAATTAGTTGAATGAGTTCAGGTCTAGCACAGACAGTGTGTTCAGCACAGGATTTACAGTATGTTATGAAGAACTAGTAAAGATGAGTAAAAATGCAATTGGAATACCAAGAGGGACACCATAAAGGAGTAGATGAGATAATTCACACCATTATTAAAATTAGTAGACCATGTCTGGCTTCACTAGTCATAAGAAAGCAAAATGATCATGTCCTTGCTGATGACTTGGGAGATGTATGCATTTTCTGGCAGCTGGGCATCATACATTGGTGTATACCACTACATGTTGATAAATGTGGATTTTGAGTCATAAAACTTTCATATGTTTTGGCACAACAATTCTGCTCCTGGGAATTGATTATAAGGAAATAATCCAAAATAAGGGAAAAAAACCCTACAATTTTGTTCAGAGCTCTGCTCCTTATAATTTTAAAGGTTTTATTTATTTATTTGAGAGAGAGCATGAGCAGGTGGGAATAGAGGGCAGAGGGGTGGAGGCTGATATGGGGCTCAATCCCAAGACCCTGCGTCATGATCTGAGCCGAAGGTGGAAGTTTAACCATTTGAGCCACCTAGGTGCCTGCTATAATTTTAAAAATAAAGCTGCAAATGCCATATTCAGTAATAAGGGTTAAATAAAACTTGACCCATGTATGCTTTCTGTGACATACTCTACAGCCTATTTGAAAACCACTTACAAAGGTTTTGTACCAACTGAGCTACATAGTGAATATTTTCATCATCTGGTAGACACACTGATTAGGAGAACAAAGGCTGAGTTTAAATTAAAGAGCTAGTTTTCAGGTCGGGGGCATTTACTTGACTTGTATTTTATTCTTCCTGAACCTTGGATTCTTCAACCACAAAATGGACACACAAATTTACCTTTTAGGATGAGATAAAATGCATGAAAAATCCAGGGCCTGAGGATAAAGGGCATGCTCAATACACAAAGATATTGTTATTATTTTGGCAGAATTTATTGCACCTATAACCTAGATCAAGGATCCAAGACTATGACAAATAGTTAAGGATGAATGAAATAAAAAAGGGCTTTGGTATTGTTCTCTATTGCTGTGGGAATTTTAGGAGAGATGGATTGCTGAGAAGATAAGGCAAGATTTTGAAGGATGGGGTGATAGAGTAGGAAGAACATGATGTGGGGGTAGGGCAGAGATGGGGAAGGGAGGTGAGAACCAACATAGGTTATACCAAAAGGCAGAAGCTGGTCTGATTATAAAAGGGCCATTTGTGTTAGGGAGTGGTGGGATAAATGATGTGGATGAGATTCTGGAGGTCTTTGTTAGCATTCATTTCTGAAAGAAAGCATTCTTAAGTGAAGATGAATATTTGAATAGAGAAGTAAGTTTTGGTGAAAGACGGAAGCTTCTGAAACTTCTTACTGATGGAATGGAAGGAATTAACAATGTCAGACTTCATCCTCTATCTCCCTTCCTATCCCAGCACTCTGCTAGGACCTGATTCAAGATCAGTCATTTACATGTTAGTATGAATTTATTGTTCCTATTTTCAAGAAGTGATCAAAAATTCACTGAATAATTCCTTGAAGTATTTGCACCTTAAATCTTATTCTTTGCCATAGGATGAAATATATTGCTCCATGTGATAGGAATTCTAGTCATTGGGTACTGTGGAGAGAGGCACATGGGTAGTGTGGACATTAGATATGTAAATTATTTGTAATTCTGTTACATGTAATGCCACCTCAGCCATAAAGCTATTCCTTTACTTAACTGCTCATTAATTTAGTCAATCAATTGTTTATCTATCTATCTATCTGTCTACCATCTGTCTGTCCATTCTGCACCCATCCGTACATCTATCTACCCATCCATCTATCTGACCGTCCGTCCATCCATCCATCCATCCACTTATTTAGCAATCCTTCATAAAGCATGTATCTTGTGCAGGCAGAATGCAGGCATTAGGATTATAAAAAGAAATACAACATATTGATAGTTTTTGTGGATCTCGGGAGGTTATGCTTGAACAAAACCCCTCTTCAAAAATCCTGTAAAATATTTTCTGTGTAGAATTAGTTAATTAGATGAAAGAGAGCAAGACAATATAAATATTCATAGTTATCTCTTGTCTAGAAGCTTTGACCACAAAGGGAAGCTGTCAGCTCTCATAGTACTCCAGTATAAACTCCACGTGGGGTGTCCTGCAAGGCCCCTCAATATTTGGCCCTCCAAACATTCCCAGTCTTATGTCCTTCACTTCCCCATCACTTTCTAACCCACACTGCAGGTACCCTGCACCAGCTCTTGCTCCCGAGGATGCCAAACTCTTTCACATCTCTGTGTTTTCGTGAACACACTGTATCTATTTTCAGTCTGGAACGTTCTGCTTCAGTCTCTCACTGTCCTAATACTCTTTCCCCATTCCATTTTTAAGCCAGTTTCTCCCTGAAGCATTCCTGGTCCTCCCCAGATAGAGCAAGCCACTGTCTCATCTGTGTCCAAGAGCACTTTAGAAATGCACTTGGCCAGGGCGCCTGGGTGGCTCAGTGGGTTAAAGCCACTGCCTTCAGCTCAGGTCATGATCTCAGGGCCCTGGGATCGAGCCCCACGTGGGGCTCTCTGCTCAGCAAGGAGTCTGCTTCGTCCTCTCTCTCTGCCTCCTCTCTCTGCCTACTTGTGATCTCTGTCTGTCAAAAAATACATTAAAAAAAAATCTTAAAAAAAAAAAAGAAATGCACTTGGCCATCATGAGAATTGTAAAGCAGCAGATATCGGGATGAAGTAGAAAGCCTGTGTGATTCTAAGAGGGATGGAGTTGACCATAAATTCCCCACACCCCTCACAAACTGCTTGGCCTGGGTCTGGTCATTCAATATCTCTAAATTTCTGCCTTTCTCACATTCTTGCTGTTTGTCTTATTGTAAACAGTTACCTTTCACAGAGTTGTTGTGGGGATAAATGATGTATGAAGATGTATTGTGAGAAGCTGGTCCTGGGCCTTGTACATGAAAAGTGCTCAATATTTGTTCACGTGTGTTCTCTTATTGTCACCTCTGGTGTGCCAGACTCTGTCACAGTACCGTGAATGCCTCAAAGTCAGATTGCTCGTCTGTGCATCTCTCACAACATCCACAGAATTCTTGCTTTTCAGAAGCAATACAGCATGGTGGCTAATAGCAGGGACTCTGGTACCAAACACCTTGTGAGAAACTAATGCTACTACTTGCTAGCTGGATGGCCTCGGAGATATTACTTGATCTCTCTATGACTCAGTTTTCTTATCTGTCAAATGGGGATAATACCAGAACCTGTCTCATAGGGATGCTATAATGTTTACATAAGGATCTGGTCATGGTAAGCCCTCATGAAAGTTGGCTATTATTAGTAGGTGTTCAAGAACTGTTTACTGAAAGGCCAATGAATAGATGTTAGTGTGTGATAGTCTCAGGAAGTCTGGCTAACATGAAGGTGTTTATTTGGTTCAGAATGACTGTTTCTTGACCTACCTATAATTAGTTTCTATAACCAGGTTATTATTAAGTTGAGAGGAATTACTTTCCTGTGACAGGCCATGTCCTGACATACTGAAGGTTAAATGCTACTCATGTGTCTGACATCCAACGTTGAAATTATTCTGTTGGTTTTAGTAATATGGATGAGTTCTAAGGTGAGTTGTTGGTCAGAAGTAGAGATTTTCATGTAAAGAAGTGACCAGAAATATCTGAGCTGTGGTCTCAGAGAATGTTTGGAAATATCCCCTTCAAGTCTTAAATCTCCAACCTGAAAGAATCCATGTTGTTGGCTTTTTCAGGGGGAGATTCAACAAGACTGTAAAACTTGGGAAGAAGGAGACCCATCTGAGTCTCTGCATCCCATTCAGTGTTCAAAACAGTCCTGGGTCCATGACATTGCCCACAAAAGACCTGTGAGTTAATTATGCAAAAATTGAAGATGTTTTTCTTCCCAACCTAGAGATCACCCTCTGAAATTTCCATGTAATCAGTGCCTGGCCCCAAGGAAAGCATTATTCTTAGTACACATATATGTTTTATTGATGATTATCAGATTAAAAAAATATAAAGCAATACCATTTTATGTCAAGAGGATTGGCTTAGGGAGACCTGTGGCTGGGTGTCACTTTGCCTTCAGCTGGCTGAGTGACTTTCACTGTTTCTTTAACTGCTGAGATTCAGTTTCTCTACCTAAATGAGAAGCAGTTAGACTTTGATTATTATAGTAACAAGGATACCACCTTGCTGACCATATGATGACACCGGAGGACTCAGTTCTTTAGAATTCCTTGCATTTAATTTCCACAGCAATCCCAAACAGTAGCTACTTTTTACCCTCCTCATGTTACCGGTAAGGAATCCGAGCTCAGGGGAGTGGAGTCTTGCCAGAAGTGTAAATAGCGGGCTCACGAATTGAGCCTGGGCTTTTTTATGTTTCACAAATCTATGAATAATCGTTGATTAGTGACAAAGAGCATTAACATGAATGGGGGTTTTCAGGAAAGATTAGGAGGTGACTTTCCCAGTATATTAAAAAATGTGGGGCGCCTGGGTGGCTCAGTGGGTTAAAGCCTCTTCCTTCGGCTCAGGTCATGATCTCGGGGTCCTGGGATCGAGCCCCACATCGGGCTCTCTGCTCGGCAGGGAGCCTGCTTCACCCTCTCTCCCTGCTTGCCTCTCTGCCTACTTGTGATCTCTTTCTCTCTTTCAGATGAATAATAAAATCTTTTAAAAAAATGTGTTCACCCCTCCTTCCCTCATTCCTTGCTTCCCTACCCCCAGTGCTTTCTCAGTCAAACCTCTGGTCCACCTACCACCTGATTAGATTTTAGTTCTTTTATTTCTCCAGAAAGACTCTATTCTCTAGAGTCTTCTATGCTTTTTTCAAGCCCAGCTAGTATCTTTATAATCATTATTCTGAGCTCTAGTTCCATCATCTTATGTCCATACTGATTAAGTTCCTGCCTATTTGTACTGCCTCTTGTTCTCTTTTTTGAGGTGAGTTTTTCCATCTTGTCATTCTCTCCAGAGAAGAATGGATTAACTAGGGAACAGAATACTAAAATAGCAACAATGACCTCAGAGAATTACACACTTGCATAAAGTGGTTACTTTTCTATTTGTAGAGTTGCAGCAACTCTTTTCTTAGATCTCTGATTGAGTTCACAGGTGTTCAGCATGATTTGATAGCTAACTAGCTGAATTCCAGGGACTAGACGAAACTAGGGTCCCCTACTCCATTGCCATCTTCCTCCGACAACCTCTAGCCCACCTTCCAGAATGCTAAGATTCCCAGTTACCCCTCCTCTACAGTACTCTTTACTTCTCTTTTGATGTGCTTGTTATAATTGCTGTTATGTAGTCAATTATTCACTTGGTTATTAAGGTCTCTCTCTGCTAAAACATAAAGCTTCGAGTGACAGGGCTGCCTCAACATTATCAGCCTGAATCCAGAGTTTACCTTGCTCAGTAAACAAGGCCCATGAGAAATATTTGTTTGAAGGTTGAAAGAATGAGAACTTATTATGTGTCCCACTTTGGGGGAAGCCAGAATAACCAAAGATAGGTGGTTGGTGGATGGCATTTCTATGCAATCCCATGCTTTTCTTTCTAATTATATGCTTCCTCAAGCAGGTGGTGAGCATGCTCCATTAAATGCCAAATGACCACCCTTCGGGAGTGCTCTCAAAGACCCACTCTGAATTGGATGGGAGGTTATGCTTGATAATGGTTAAGGTCTGTTTATCTGTTCATTACTTCATTAGTTCATTCAGTCACTCTGTTAAGCAATTATTACTGCCACAAACATTTACCAAGCACCTTGCTAGTTGCTGGTGATAGAATCATGAATAAAAGCTTATCTTCTAGTAGAAAAAAATGCTAGCTGCCATTTCTGAGTACTTTCATGAATCAGATAGGATATGTGTATGATAACTTATCTTCAGTCTGACCCTGCAGCTTGTTAGAACCGTGTTGTGAAGTAGGAAACATGCTTAGGGAGGTTAAGTGCCTTGGCTAAGGCCCCACAGCTAGGAGGTGGCAGAGCTAGAACTCAACTCAGTACTAATAAGATTCTAGAATTCTATTCCACAAGAGAAAAGAACATGTGGCTGCAGAGTGGACAGCATTTTTGTGAAATTCAGAGCATTATTAAAGCAACACATTCAGTTAGTGGTGCAAACTTTGGTCTTCAATGCTCTGCACTGATACACAGAACCCCAATTCTCCACTTACAGAGGTTACCGTGTAGCAGGGATGAATGAAGCCCATAATTAGGGGATTGTAAAGGGCTAAGACTGGGATGTGTCTCTCAGATAACTTCACTGGGGAAGTCACATGAATATAGTCTAAAAGGAAGAAACAGTCCTACAGATGCATGGGGATTTAGGAGAGAGAGCTTTCCCGACAAAGAAAAATCTCACATATAAACCTTTTATTTCTTATTTCAAAGGGGAAGAGGTTGTATGTTTGCTGCTTCTAGAGGATGTCATGAAAACTCACCATATCCTACCTCATTCTCCCATGGTACAAATATCAAATGATGATATCTCCCCAGGCTACAAATGGAGATTGCTTTAGAAGGCAGTAAAATTCATTTCAACCATTGTTTCTCATGGTGATTGAGAACAAGAGAAACAAAATCAGCCAGTAATGAAAGAATTCTTTTCACCTCTGAAGTCAAATAGTGCTATATGATAGCTGGGCCTGAGCTGAGTGTCGGGAGCTGGGTTCTGAGCTTAGCACTTAATAGCTGCATGACCTTGGCCATGTTCTGCGACCTCTCTCTGAGGAGCTACAGGATTCCGGGAAAGTGCCCTGGGAAACAATGTGGGGTCCTAAAGGGATGTTGGGATGGAGAAGATCCAGACACCATTCTCATTTCAATCCCATCCATTTGGCCCTTATTTGCTTTCTCCATTGCAGATTTCAGTGGGAGGAATCTTCCTCTACTGTGAAAGAGATGCTCTGGGCTCCAGTCACTGCAGTTCCTCCAAGGCCGCTTCTACAGGGGTCCTGGCCACAACCAAGTTCTGGCTAAGGCCTTCTTGTGGCCCTGGTTGCCTCATTACTTTGGAGATGTGCTAGTTGCTCACAAAGGACTGGGATCTGTCTTTGAGTCAGGAGTCCTGGTGCTATCAATGTGAGCTGTAGGATGGAGCCATAGAGCCTTGCAGAGTGTGACTTTCAGAGGAAATTTAGCAAGTCATTAAGGAAACAACTGGAGACTGTTGAGCTGTTAGTGAAGTGCAGCCAGCATCATGTTATTTGCATGGCTGATGGTTGAAACAGGATCCTACCTGTAGCTTCCACTCCAGTGGCTTGAAGCCAGCCCTGCTGTAGTCTGCTGTGTCTCAAAAGCTTCTAGGTCCCTGTGCACCCGACACTGTTGGGATGAACACAGGCCAGGCGTACCAGAAATGGAGGGCAGCCAATTAAAAGAATGGAACCAAAGAAAGTTGTCCACTGTGGTTTCCACCATCTTGACAAGAGAAGCCTGGAAAGTGCTATTCTAAAGTGTTTTTTTAATACCATGAGAAGAGGTATTAGAGAGTATAGGTCAGCATTTGAGCTATGTGACTCTAGGCAAACTACTTAACCCCTCTGAGTCTCAGCTTCTTCCTCTGTAAAATGGGGATACAAATTGTAAATAAAGATTTCTCAAGACTGTTGTTTAAGTTTTCCAGGGTAGAGTATCAGTACAAAACTTAGCATGGAGTCTGCTATGCAGAATACTATGCATTTTCTGCTATGCAGAAAAATAGCTGCCATTTCTGATTATTTGATTCTCTGGAACATCACTATTTCCAATTCCCTGCCATTCAAATAGCAATAAAATAAAGTTAATGGATTAAGATAACATTGACCTTTATGCCTGGGGACAGTGGTTACATGTGAGTGGTGCAAACAGGTTTGGCTTGAATATTACACAGAAATCATGTGAATATATATCTTTAACTTTGGACCATACAGTGTTGTGTCTATTCTAACCATGACTTTCAGATATTAACACATGTAGTCCTGACTGATGTCAGGTTCTGCCCATTTATTTATTTAAGGAATACTCACTGAGGGTCTCCACCCCAGGTTAGGCATTCTTCTGGATGCTGAGGTTGTACAAGGAACTCCTAACTCACTGGAGTTTATTGTAACAACTGGATACACACCCATTCAGTGTCCATTTTCTGCCTGACATTTTTCTAGATGATGTTCAAGATGTAAAGAAAAGAAGTTTCTGGCCTTCAAGAAACTTACACCATACCCAGAGGAGGAACAAATTGTGGCAGCAAGTTACTCCCTTCTTAGAAGCTCCCAGGAAGTGCTCTCTTCCCTCAGGTTCCCCTGCTCTGCATTTCTATGACCCATTAGGGCTCCCACCGGTGGTCCTTTCCAGAAAAAAAGAGACCACTTTAAGAGTCATTTGAGAGCTACCATGTCAAAATATCAAATGGGAGTCACTCTCATTCTAATTGTTTTTAATAAATCAAAAAAAAAACAAAGCAGTGTCTTTTGAATGGAGTGTTTACTCCACTAACATTTAAAGTAATTATTGGTTGATATGTGCTTTTGCCATTTTCTTACTTGTTTTCTGGTTGCCTTTGTAATTCTTCTTTGTTCTTGTCTTCTTTTCTTGCTCTCTTCCCTGATGGTTTTTTCCCCCCCTCCCTGGTGGTTTGATGACTTTCTTTATTGTTATGTTTGGATTCCTTTCTCTTTTTTGCATGTATCTATTATAGGGTTTTGATTTGTAATTACCGTTTGGTTCATATGTAACACTTTATGAGTATAGCAGCCTATACTAAGTTGATTTAAGAGATTCTCTAGGATCTCTAGACTTAGAAACACATGCAGATTGAAAGGGAAGGGATGGAAAAACGCCATGCAAATGAAAGTGAAAAGAAAGCCAGGATAGCAGTACTTATACCAGACTAAAAAGACTAAGACAAAGACTGTAGCGAGAAACAAAGAAGAACATTGCATAATGATAGGGAGAACAATCCAATAAGAAGATATAACAATTGTAAATATCTGTGCACCCAACATGGGAGCACCTAAGTACATAAAGCAACTATTGACAGACATAAGAACATTCCATCAAGAACAGCAGCATATACATTCTTCTCAAGTGCACGGGGAATGTTCTCCGAGATAGATTATATAGCAGGACACAAAACAGGTCTTAATAAGTTCAAGAAGACTGAAATCATATTATGCATCTTTTCTGGCCATAAGAGTATGAAATTAGAAATCAATTACAAGAAAAAATCTGGAAAAAACACAAATACATGGAGGTTAAATAACAGGCTACTAAACAATGAATGGATCAACGAGAAATCAAAGAGGAAAATAAAAAATATATGGAAACAAATGAAAATGAAAACATAACAGTCCCAAATATTTGGCATTCAGCAAAAGCCATTCTTTGAGGGACGTTTATGAGAAATTTTATGAGAAGACATTCCAAATAAACCTAACCTTCCACATAAAGGAACCAGAAAGAGAGGAACAAACAAAGACAAAAGCCAGTAGAAGAAAGGAAATAACCAAGATTAGAGCAGAAATCAATGAAATAGTGCCTAAAAGAACAACAGAAAGGATCAATGAAACCAGGAGCTGGTTCTTTGAAAAGAGAAACAAAATTGATGAACCTTTAGCCACATTAATCAAGAAAAAAAGAGAGAGGACTCTAAAGACAAAGTCAATTTGGACAAGCCTATTAGTCACCAACAGGTCTTATGTGACTTCATTTCCTATCTGGTGAAATGGAAATGACCATCCTCCTCTTGCAGATGAGGGGTCTAAAGTTCACGGGGTGTTTCTGTCACTTGCCCATGGCACAGACCTTCCTGGCAGGGCAGAGCACTGAGATAGGGGCATGACGATAGCCATGAAAGGGTGCACGGTGTTACCTATGAAAAGTTTCCAGGAGCTTGGCCTCACTTGAGGAAAATGATACTCCCTCACTGACTGTATTCTTGTTTTCCCTGCTTCTATCTGAAGCAGCATGTTGAATCTCTTTTGTGTCATTGCTCGTTGGTGGCCAATAACCTTTCCTCTGGTGAGTGTTTCCCAGTTTCGGTCACCTCCCTCCCAGCTGCCTTCTGGGCTGTAGCTCAATAGATCATGTCTCTCTAGGCCTCATACGTTGAGATAGAGGTTTTCTATCCCACTGTGTCTATTTTTTGTTTTCCAAAAGTCCCGTGTGCTAGAATTTTAATACTGGAGTCTGTTTCCTGGTTGGGTCTTGCCTCTGTTAGCCAATGATATCATGTTTCTTTTAAACACATGGCCGGTGGTTTCATTCTCTGCCACATTTCGATGCTGTTTATGGCTTCTGGGAGGGAAAGGTTAATTTCCCTTTTCGGTGTCTGATTTTCTTCTTTTAAGATGTCAACAGCTGACTTGGTTTTAGTTGGGAGTCAGAGATCTTTGTGTTGAATCTCTGAGAGCCTCTGAAAAATGCTCAATAGTGCTTGACTGAATGCAGCAAGCACGCTTTGTGATGATTGCTCATATTTATTTTGGCTTTCAAGTCCTGTTGTGTCTACTTCTGTAAAAAAAAATCTATCCTGTCTGCTCTCTTCTCTCCATTCCCATTACTCTCTTCCCCATTTAGGCGTCTATGCCTCTCTCCTGGGCTACCACAGTGGTCTTGTAAATGGTCTCCTTGAGGCAATTCTTTCCTTGTGTCCCTCTCACCCACTTCTGCCATGCCAATATTCCAGAAACACAGCTCTGTTCGTGTTGCACATCTGCTCAAAAACCACCCATGATTTCCTATTCCTTAAAACGTAAGTCCACACTCCTATAGATGAGTCCTCAAAGGTCTCAGTTCGACCTTGAAGTTTCTTTGAGATTTTATAAGGCTCTAAGCCAAGCAGAAGGTCTGGGAACTCTATCAAGTTGTCTAATAAGTACTTTTCTTAACTGGTAGCTCCTGCCTGATCACAAATGGTTGTAGTATTCGCTTGCCTAGAATCTCTCCCGTTCCCTCATCTCTATATAGCCTGGATGTCCCTCAAGGCTCAGATCAACTCCATCCCCTCCATCAATGTCCCAGTCTTCTCTAGGCCAACCTCGTGTCTCTCTTGATACCTTTCTTGCTTGAATTCCCAGTATAGTGAGTGCAGTGATATTCACTGGCTAACTGGCTTCCAGTCATTTCATACATAAGCTACACATTTCCCATGTCTGTCTAGTTCATCCAGCTGTCAAGGTTGAATTCAGATTATAAAATGGCTCCTAAAGTTGACACTTAAATGCTCCCTTTCCCCCAACACTTACATTCTGGAGACTAGTGAAAGACTGTGGTTGGTGATATAGGTAAATCAGAAAACTTTTATTTCCTATGACCTGAGTCTATCAAGGGAAGCCTATGTATTCATATGTGGATCATATCTTCACATGTCTTCAACAAATTTTCTCCCAAGTTGTGGCTCCTCACAGGGTCCTCACAGGGTTATACAGTCCACTCTTGCATATGGGCTGAAGAAGGCATTTGTAAACATAATCTCAGGTCCCCTATTGCACCTTCTGATTCACTGGTCCCCTCGACGGCCCTTTGCATAACTCATTGGCTTATTTCCTGAACACGTCTCTTCACGCTTTCGTTAAGCTGGCATCTATCTCTGCATCCCCTGACTTCCCATGCACTGCCACAACCCAGGAGGTCCTCTGTGTTGACACATGTGAGCCACTCAACCCTGTTCTCTCCCTCCCTGGTTCTTCTCACCTCTGGTGGCCTCCCCTCCAAGCCACCTCATTCACCCACTGTTGTGGTTACACCCTGGACTTGGTCAGTTTCTGGAGCTGCTCCACCTCAGAAGTCATAAAATTCACACCTCCCACTCTCTGACCACAACTTTCCTCTCCTTCCAATTCTGTCACTTGCTTGCTCTCAACTTTCTGGTTCTCCAGCTCATCTACCCTCTTCTTTGTCCTACACTCTCTGCTGCCCTTGTCTTTCCTCTCATCCCTATTTGCATAGATTCCACAGTCCATCACTTCAACAACTCCTTGAACTTTAGTGTCATTGCTCTATTATCTTTTTGTCATACACACATATCACAAATGGATCCTACAGGATTCCAATCATCTGCTCTATTTGTGCCCCAATATGGCAACTGAAATTCTTTCGAGGTCAAATCCATTCCACCTTGCAGATCAAGGCCACTGCAGATGAATATAAATGGACCTCTCAACAGATGCCTCAGTGCTGCCCGGTTTCTGCATGCTGCTTTGTTTTTCAGGTTTCTTGTCTGTTCTCCAGGAATTATTTCAAATATTCTCCTCTTTTTTCAAATCTCAACCTCTACCTGTACTCTAATGCTCAACATATACAAAAGTGATGGTCCGAGGCCACTCCTTATTTTATCATGAATCCTGAAAACTAGCATGCAGACTTGTCCTTTCTTTCTTTTTGAAAGTCTTCCCATGCAGCCTTTCCAGCTTTTCTGTTATACTCATTCCTTCCCTGATGGTTTCTACATCTCCTCCTCTTCTCAGATACTTTCTATCAGTTTTTAAACATATTTATTTCTTTCCCATCATTAAGGAAGAAAACAAATCCTTCTTTAACCCTATGTCCCACTCTACCAGCCACTCCAGCCTCTTCTTCCAAAGCTATGGAAGCCACTTAGCTTGAGGAATGGAACAAGTTTCATATGAATTGAGGATATGATGCTGGGTCGTGGGAGGTGGGAGGTGAGGTTGGAGCTTGATGCTTAATAAACATTGATTAAACTGAGTTGAACAGACAGAAGTTTATTGAGTGCCAACATGTTGTTTAACAGATATGATTTGGTAGTGACACAGAACTATGACA
>ML109907.1:42309-55636 GCA_003697995.1 Taxidea taxus jeffersonii | reverse complement strand
ATGCAGGGAATGATCCCAATCTTTTGATACCTGTTGAGACCTGATTTATGACCCAGGATGTGATCTATTCTGGAGAATGTTCCATGGGCACTAGAGAAGAACGTGTATTCTGTTGCTTTGGGGTAGAATGTTCTGAATATATCTGTGATGTCCATATGCTCCAGTGTTTCATTTAAGACCTTTATTTCCTTGTTGATCTGTTGCTTGGATGATCTGTCCATTTCAGTGAGGGGTGTATTAAAGTCTCCAACTATTATTGTATTCTTGTCAATGTGTTTCTTTGATTTTGTTATTAATTGGTTTATATAGTTGACTGCTCCCATGTTAGGGGCATAGATATTTATAATTGTTAGATATTCTTGTTGGACAGACCCTTTGAGTATGATACAGTGTCCTTCCTCATCTCTTATTATAGTCTTTGGCTTAAAATCTAATTGATCTGGTATAAGGATTGCCACCCCAGCTTTCTTCTGATGTCCATTAGCATGGTAAATTGTTTTCCACCCCCTCACTTTCAATCTGGAGGTGTCTTCAGGTCTAAGATGAGTTTCTTGTAGGCAGCATATTGATGGGTTTTGTTTTTTTATCCATTCTGAAACCCTGTGTCTTTTGATTGGGGCATTTAGCCCATTTACATTCAGGGTAACTATGGAGAGATCTGAGTTTAGTGCCATTGTATTGCCTGTATGGTGATTGTTACTGTATAATGTCTCTGTTCCTTTCTGGTAATACTTTTAGGGTCTCTCTTTGCTTAGAGGACCCCTTTCAATATTTCCTGTAGAGCTGGTTTGGTGTTTACAAACTCTTTCAGTTTTTGTTTGTCCTCGAAGCTTTTAATCTCTCCTTCTATTTTCAATGATAACTTAGCTGGATAAAGTATTCTTGGCTGCATGTTTTTCTCGTTTAGTGCTCTGAATATATCATGCCAGTTCTTTCTCCCTGCCAGGTCTCTGTGGATAAGTCTGCTGCCAATCTAATATTTTTACCATTGTACGTTACAGACTTCTTGTCCCGTGCTGCTTTCAGGATTTTCTCTTTGTCGCTAAGACTTGTAAATTTTACTATTAGATGGCGGGGTGTGGGTCGATTCCTATTGAGTTTGAGAGGTATTCTCTGGGCTTCCTGGATTTTGATGCTTGTTCCCCTTGCTATATTAGGGAAATTCTCTACAATAATCCTCTCCAGTATACCTTCTGCTCCTATTTCTCTTTCTTCTTCTTCTGGAATCCCAATTATTCTAATGTTGTTTCGTCTTATGGCATCACTTATCTCTCGAATTCTCCCCTCGTGGTCCAGTAGTTGTTTGTCTCTCTTTTGGTCAGCTTCTTTATTCCCTGTCATTTGGTCTTCTATATCACTAATTCTGTCTTCTGCCTCATTTATCCTAGCAGTAAGAGCCTCCATTTTTTATTGCACCTCATTAATAGCTTTTTTTATTTCAACTTAATTAGACTTTAGTTCTTTTATTTCTCCAGAAAGGGTTTTTATTTCTCCTGACAGGGTTTCTCTAATATCTTCCATGCCTTTTTCGAGCCCGGCTAGAACCTTGAGAATCGTCATCCTGAATTCCAGATCTGACATATTACCAATGTCTGTATTGATTAGGTCCCTAGCCTTCGGTCCTGTCTCCTGCTCTTTTTTTTGTGGTGAGTTTTTCCGCCTTGTCATTTTGTCCAGATAAGAATCCGCTGTTCTCCTTGTTAAGTGAACTTGGTCTTGGCTGTATTTCTTTGATCTTCTGGGGGAGGGGCCTGTTGTAGTGATTCTCAGGTGTCTTTGCCCCAGGCGGAGTTGCACCGCCCTTACCAGGGGCCCGGCTAAGTAATCCTCTCAGGTTTGCTTTCAGGGGCTTTTTTTTCCCCTGAATGCTTTCTGTAGAGTTCCGGAGGACGGGAATGACAATGGCGGCCTCCTAATCTCTGGTTCAGAGGAGCTGAGAGCTAGGGGCCCCCGTCTTCAGTGCGCCTTCATAGAAAAGCGTTTAATCCCTCCGGTCTCCCTAGCCCACGTTTGCGCTGGAGACCGCGTGCGCCCGCAGACCGTGCTCAGAGAAAATCGTGCGTAAGCATGCCCGTCTCACTGGCTTCTGGGAGCGCTCCGAGCTCACCCAACCTGTGACCAAGAGTCTCTGTCTCTGGCAGAGTCCCACCTGGAGTCTCCGAACCCCGTAGATCCCTGAGCTCTCCCGGGTTGGAGTCTCCCCGGATCTTGTGGGGACCCCTCGCACAGAGCACCGGTCCGTGTCACAGACCACTAGGAAACCTCGGCTCTGTCTCCGCCGCCGGCTTCCCTGCTCTAATATCTGTGAGCTCTGCGACACTCAGACACCCCCGATCCTTCTGTGACCCCGTGGGACCTGAGTCCACGTTGTCCCTGTGAGGTCTTCACCCCAGTTTAGCCTCTGGAGCGATGTCCCTCTGTGGAGCACACTTTTAAAAGTCCTGATTTTGTGCTCCGCCGCTTGCCGGGAGCCGGCCCCTCCCCCTGGGATCTATCTTCCCGTCGCGTTGGATTCACTTCTCCGCTGGTCCTACCTTTCAGAAAGTGGTCGATTTTCTGTTTCTAGAATTGTTGTTTTTCTTCTCTTCGATCTCCTGTTGGATTTGTAGATGTTCGGAATGGTTTGATAGGCTATCTAGCTGATCTGCTGGCTGATGTCGTCTCAGCCTCCTACTTCTCCGCCATCTTGACTCCTCCCCCCTTACATAAGTATTTTTTAAATAAGCAGATATTTGACATACCAAACAATAAGGGTTAGTACCCAGGTCACTCTTCTATATAACAAATGAATAATTATACCCATTAGGAAAACTGGCAAAAATAGAAAAAGACATTTCATGGACGAGGAAAAAGTAATCAATAAATATGTGGAAAGGTGTTTAATGTCATTAATCAAAGATATGCAAATTAAAACCATATTAACAAATCCTCTCAAATTACCACATTATCAAAAGTTTAAGAGTTGGACCAATCAAACAAGTGGAAGTGTAAATTGAAACTACCATTTTGGAAAACAATCTGCAGTACCTAGTGAAGTGGAATAATGATATTCTTGGTTCTTTTTAATTTATTGCTACATATATATCAAAAAGAAATTCTTGCTCAGTGTACTAGAAGATATGTTTAAGAATGTTCATAGTGGTATTTTTAAATAGCAAGGAAGAAGAGACCATCAATAGGATAATAGATAATTATTGATGTAGTAATACCATAAAATACTATAAAGAAATAGATAAACTGTAGTCACATACAGCAAAATATATAAATCTCTAAATACTGGGCAAGAGGAAATAGCAAACAAATAATATAGTATGATTCTATTTATTTAATGTTCAAAAAAAGACCAAAAAAACAACAGATTTCCACTTTTCCCCATAAGTTAACTGTAATCATTCCATCATAAAAACTAATAGCAGAATAAAATATATGGGACTCTCTCCACAGATATTTGACAAGAGGCTGCAAAGAACTATGATTCCTTAGGAAAAGGCAACAGACAAGGTGAACCTACAAACACCTGGGTTACTAACAAGATTCATATTTCAGACCATATCACAGAAGGAGAAAACCAAACAGAACCTGGTAGTCTCACTGAGGTGAGGAAACCCATCTAGGATTCAGAGAGGCTGAGAAGAAGTGACAGAGAAAAATACTGAAAATAATTAAACTAAAGAGCAGAAGAGCTCCTGAAATGTTCAGAAGGATCTCATTGAGTGTCTCTGGCTCCAAATTACTCCAGACATGTGTAGTATAAAACCCCACAAGACTAAGACAGATCTAGTGATTCTTGGCACCAAAGAAAGGCTAAGAACATTTCAAGTTATTACTAGACAGAATGGTGAGACCTCATCAAAAAATTAAACATCAGCTAGGATTCTTAGAAGTATTTTCCACTAACAGCTAAATTAGCTCCTGAATAAGCCGCACTATCCTTTCCCTAGTAAAGCTTAAAAAAGAAGCCTTGAAAGGATCAAACTGACCCATTAGTAAGTTAACTGCATGCAAGAACAAAACTTAGCACTCTTTAAAGGAATATTACAAACTTCAACATTTAACAAGATAAATTTTAGAATGCCTGGCATCTAAAAAAAAAATACTACTAGGCATATGAAGAAGCAGGATAAAAAAGTTAATAAAATCAGAACAAGAGATTAGAGAGAGGATAGAATAAGGAGACAAGAATCTTAACCACTATCATGAAGGTTCTAAGAAGATGTAAAGGACAACATAGATATAAAGAGGAAAGAGAACAAATATATAAAATGCTCAATTAAAGATGAAAACAAATATATTCAATACAAACCCACTGGATAGGATTAGTAGAGGTTTAGATGCTGCAGAAGGGAAGAAGAGTAAATCTGAATTTGACATTATCATAGAAATTATTGAAAATAAAACAGGAAACCAAACACTAAAAAAAAAAAAAAAATGAGGCATTAGAGATCTGTAAGGACTGTGCTGATTTTCTATTGCTGCAATACAAATTACCACAAATGTAATGGCTTAAACAACATGAATTTGTCATCTTAAAGTTCTGTGGATTAGAAGTAAAACACTGGTCTCCCTGAGCTACAAGTAAGATGTAGGCAGGCCTACATTCCTCTAAAAGCTTTAGAGTACAAATTGTTTCCTTGCCTTTTCTATTTTCTAGAAGTCACCCACATTCCTTGACTTATGGCCTCTTTCTTCTATTTTTAAGCTATCAACAGTTGGTTCAGAGCTTATGTCATATTTTTCTGACTCTCTTTAATGGTCACATCTTTTTCTTTGACCACAGCCAAGGAAGGTTTTCTGTTATTGAGGATCTATGTGAAATCTGGCCCACTCAGGTAACCCAGGACAATCTTTCCATCTCAATGTCCTGAACATAGTCATATCTGCAAAGTCCCTTTTACTGTGTAAAAATATTTACAGGTTCCAAGGATAAGAATGAAATCATGGCAGGGCAACATTATTCTGAGAACCACAGGATCCAAAAGGAAGTCATTTAATACATGTATAACTGGAGTCCTAGGAGGATGAATGGTATAAAGGACATTTGAAGAAATAATTATCCCATTTTTTGAAATTTGATGAAAGGCAGAAATCTGCATATCCAAAAATCTCATCAAGTTTGAAGTAGAATAAATAAAAAGAAAACCATCTAAAGACATATCAAAAATCAAATTCCTAGGTACAGTACAAAGAGAAAATCTTTAAAAACATCCAGAGAAAAGAGGAACATTATATACACATGACAAAAATAAAAAATAATAGCAAATTTGTTTTCTGAAACTTGTTTGGCTAAATGTAATGGAGTAATATATTTAAATACTGGAGAGTGGGGTGGAATGAACAGTTGTCAAACTAGAATTCTATACTTAACATACTATCAAAAGTGAAGACAAAATGAATTCTTTTTCATAAAATAAAAGCTGAGAGAATTTATCACCAGCTTATTGAACTATAAGAAATGCTTAAAGGGAATTCTCCCAGCAAAATAAAAATAATATCAGATGGAAATGTGAATCTACATAAGAAATAAGAGGACCACATATGGAAAATAAGTGGTAACACATGCAAAACACTTTCTTTCATTTTAAACTCTGTGAAAGATAACCATTTAAATCTTTAAAAAAATAGCAATGTATTTTAAGTTTTGCAACATCTATAGGTAAATATGTTATATGACAAAAACACAAAAGAAAGGAGAAATAAAATGAGGTATACTGTTAAAAATTCTTACACTCTTTGTGAAGTATGATAGTAGTGGTATGATAGCTTAAAAGAAACTAAAATTTGAGAATTCATCTTATCAAATCTAGGGTACCACTAAAACTATACAAGGAGGCATAGACAACAATCCAATAGTGGAGATAATATGTAATCATAAAACACTCAAATAATCCAAAAGAAGCAAAGGAAGGGAAGGGGGAAAAAAAGGAAGGGAAGAGAAGGAATTTTAAAATCAATTTTTAAAAAATATTTTATTTATTTATTTGTCACAGAGAGAGAGTTAGTGAGCACAAGCAGGGAGAGCAGCAGGCAGAGGGAGAAGCAGTCTCCTTGCCAAGCAATGAGCCAGATGTGGGGCTCAATCCCAGGACCCTGAGATTATGACCTGAGCCAAAGGCAGACTTTTAACTGACTGAGTCACACAGGCACCTCTCCCTTGTATATTTGTACACCACATATTCTTTATGCATTCATCTACTGATGGACGTCCAGGTTGCTTCCATATCTTGGCTACTACAAATAATGCAATGAACATAAAGGTTCACAGACCTTTTCAACTCACTCTTTTCATATTCTTCAGATAAATACCAGAAGTGGATTTGCTAGATCATAACGTATTTTTATTTTTTGAGGAACCTCCATACTGTTTCCCATAATGCCTGTACCAATTTACATTCCTACCAACAATGCTGAAGGGTTCCCTTTCTCCAAAACCTTGCCAATATTTATTTTTCATCTTTTAGTAATAGCCAGTTTGAGTGGTGTGAGATGATACCTCATTGTGGTTTTGATTTTCATTTCCCTGATGAATAGTGACACTGTGCATCTTTTCATTTGTCTGTTGTCCATCTGTGTCTTAATTAGAAAAATATCTGTTCATATCCTTTAACAACTTTTTAACTCTCTCTCTTCTCCCTTCCCCTCCCCTCCCCTGCCCTTCTATTTCTTTTGGTATTGAGTTGTAGGAGTTCTTTATATATTTTGGATGTATCATATGCAAATATCTTCTGCCATTCAGTAGGTGGACTTTTCAATTTGTAATGGTTTCCTTCTCTGTGCAAAGCTTTTCAGTTTGCTGTAGTAGCAATTGTTTATTTTTCCTTTTGTTGCTCTTGTCTGAGAAGACACATCCACTGTCTAAGAGTGATAATAAAAAATTCACTTCCTTGGATTTCTTCTAGGAGTTTTATGATTTCAAATCTCACATTCAAGTCTATGATCCATTTTGAGTCCATTTTTGTATATATACTATGAGAACATGGTTCAATTTCATTCTTTTGCATGTAGTTGTTTTCCCAACACCATTTATTGAAGAAACTGTCTTTTCCCAATTATATATTCTTGCCATCTTTGTCATAGATAAACTGAATATATAAGCATGGTTTAATTCTATGTTCTCCATTCTCTTCCATTGATCTATGTGTCTGTTTTTTGTTTGTTTGTTTTTTCCAGCACCATACTGTTTGATTACTACAGTTTTGTATTTTGAAATCTAGGAGATTTGTTCTTCTTTCTCAAAACTACTTTTGCTATTTGGGGTCTTCTGGGCTTCCACACATATTTTAGGATTCATTATTCTAGTTCTGAGAAAATGTTATTGGTATTTTGATAGGGATTGCATTGAACCTGTAGATTGCTTTGTGTAGTATGAATATTTTAATAATTTTAATTTTTCCAATCCATGAGCATGGTATATCTTTCCCTTTGTGTCATCTTTAGTTTCTTTCATCAATGTCTTATAGTTTTGAGAGTACAGGTCTTTCACCTCTTTGGTTAAATTTATTCTTTTGGTATTTTATTCTTTCTGATGTTATTAAAATGGAACTTTAAAAAAAATTATCTTTCTGATAGTTATTAGTGTATATAAACCTAAATGATTTCTGTATATTAATATTTTTTATCCTTCAACTTTACTGAATCCATTTGTTAATTCAAAAATTCTCATGGAGTCTTTAAGATTCATTATATATATATCATCATGTCACCTGCAAATAGTGACAGTTTTACTCCTCTCTTACCAATTTGTATGCTTTTTAAATTTATTTTTCTTGCTTGACTGCTGTGGTAAGGACAGGACTTCCAGTACTATGTTGAATAAAAGTGGTGAGAATAGACATCCTTATCCTTGTCTTGTTCCTGATCTCATAGGAAAAGCTTTTAGCTTTTCACCATTGAATATGATGTTAGCCAACAGTTTGTCATATATGGCCTTTATTATGTTGCAGTACATTCCCTCTATACCCACTTTGTTGAGAGTTTTTATTACAAATGGATGTTAAATTTTATCACATTTTTTTGTATCTCGAGATGATCATCTGATTTTTTCCTTCATTTTGATACTGTGGAATGTCACATTGATTCATTTGCAGATATTGAACCATTCTTGCATTCCTGTAAATAAATCTCACTTAATTGCAGTATATGATCCTTTAATATATTGTTGAAATCATTTGGCTAATATTTTATTCAGGATTTTTGCATCTACGTTTATCAGTGATATTAGGCTCTAATATTCTTTTTGTGTGTGTGTAGTGTTTTTGTCTAGTTTTGATATCAGGAAAACCTGGCCCTATAGAATAAATTTGGAAACATTCTTTCCTCTTCTATTATTTGGAATACTCTTAGAAGGGTAGCTTTAGCTTTTCTTCAAAAATTAGCTTTTCTTCAAACATTTGGTAGGATTTGCCTGTGAACCCATCTGTTCTAGACTTTTTTTTTAAGATTTTGTTATTTATTTGGCAGAGATCACAAGTAGGCAGAGAGGCAGGCAGAGAGAGAGGAAAGGAAGCAGGCACCCTGCTGAGCAGAGAACCCAATGTGGGACTCGATTCCAGGACCCTGAGATCATGACCTGAGCCACCCAGGCACCCTTGTTCCTAGACTTTTGTTGGGAATTCAACATCACAAATCATTATGGAAATGTGTATCTAAACCACAGTGAGATATCACTTCATGTTGCATAGAACAACTTTTATTAGGAGAAGCAGGAAATAAGTTTGGGTAGGATATGAAGAAATTGGAACCCTTCTTTATCGCTGGAGGATATGTAAAATGCTATAGCCATTGTGGATAACAAAATGGGAGTTTCTTTAAAAATTTAAACCTAAAATTACCATATGATCCAGCAATTCAATTTCTGGATACCTACCCAAGATGATTTAAAGCAAGGACTCAAACAAATATTTGTACAGCCATGTTAACAGAAGCATTTTCACAATAGCCAAAAGGTAGAAATAACCCAAAAGTTCATTGATGGATGGGTGGATAAACAAAATGTGATATAGATATATAATGGAATATTAGCCTTAAAAAAGTGCATTGAAACATAGATAAACTTGAAGACATCATTCTGGGTGAAATCAGTCAGTCATAAAAGTACAAATATTGTATGGTTTCATTCAAATGAGGTATGTAGAAAATTCAAATTAATAGAAACAGAAAGTAGAACGCTGGTTGTGAGTCTGGATAAAGACAGAATGGGGAGGTATTTTTGTTTTTTTAAAGATTTTATTTATTTATTTGACAGAGAGAGAAATCACAAGTAGGCAGAGAGGCAGGCAGAGAGAGGGAGAAGCAGGCTTCCTGATGTGGGGAGCTATTGTTAAATGAACATAGAATTTCAGTTTGGGAAGATGAAAAAGTTCCAGAGATGGATGGTAGGGATGATTGTACAACAATGTGAATATACTTAATATCACTGAATGTAGATGTAAAATGGTAAATTTTATGATTTTATATTTTACTACCATAAAAAATCAATCTATAGATCCAATACAATTCCAAACATATCCACACAGGATATTTTTGGTAGAAATTTAAAAACTGATTCTAAAATTAATGTGAAAATGCAAAGGATCTAGAATAAGTCAAACAAAAAAGAATAAATTTAGGTATTTCATTTATAAAATTAAACAAGTTAAGGTGGTATACTATAAAGATAAATATATAAATCATTGGAATAGAATTTGGATATTTCTGAAAGAGGAGCCAAGGAATTCAATGGAAAAAAAAAAAGAGTAAATCCAAAGAAAAAAAGGGAAATCAAGAGTGCTTAGA
Organism: Taxidea taxus jeffersonii; assembly: GCA_003697995.1. NCBI lineage: Eukaryota > Metazoa > Chordata > Mammalia > Carnivora > Mustelidae > Taxidea > Taxidea taxus. The sequence continues at coordinate 45,865 of ML109907.1, read as the reverse complement.
AAAACTGGATATCTATATGGACAAAGGAAATAAACCTTGACCATATATTGAACCACATAAAAGAATTACTTCAAATGAATCATGGATCTAAACATAAACTCTAAACTTATATAACTTCTAGAAGAAAACAGAAGAATAAATGTGATGTCAGAGAAAGCAAATATTCCCAAGATAAGATAAAAAAATTAATCGTAAGAGGAAAAGAAGCCAGATAGGATTTTCTCAAAAGTAAAACACTTCTGCTCTTTTAAAGATATTATTGAGAGGGGCACCTGGGTGGCTCAGTGGGTTAAAGCCGCTGCCTTCAGCTCAGGTCATGATCCCAGGGTCCTGGGATCGAGCCCGGCGTTGGGCTCTCTGCTCTGCAGACAGCCTGCTTCCTCCTCTCTCTCTCTCTGCCTCTCTGCCTACTTGTGATCTCTGTCTATCAAATAAATAAATAAAATCTTAAACAAAAAGATATTATTGAGAATATGAGAAGGCAAGGAAGACTGGAGGAAAATAATTGCATTGCAAATAACTGATAAGATACTTTTATTCTGAATATGTTTTTTAAAAAACTCCTAAAACTCAGTAATAAAAAGAAAAACAACATAGCTAAAGATAAAATGCACAGAATAATTGACTTCATAAAGTAAATATATAAATTATACAAAAATATCATAAAATATGCTAAATGTCATTAGTGCTCATCAATAAATTGAATTAAAATCTCAATTAGATATCACTACAAAACCACTAGAATGGTTGAAACAAAAAAGACTACTAAGATAATGCTAACTGCTGCCAAGAATATGGAGTAACTGAAACACACATAGTTGACAGAAGGCAAAATGGTACAGACACTTTGGAAAACAATTTGTTTTTTTGTTTTTTTTTTTTTTTAATCTTATATTTGCCATGCTATTCAGCAAAACCCCTCCTAGGTATTTACCCAAGAGGAATAAAAACAGATGTTCATACGACAAATAGTGTGAAAATTTTCATAGCATCTTTATTCATAATAGCTAAGCTGAAATAATCAAAGTGTCTATCAACTAATGAATGGGAAATGGAAAAATGAATAGTATATCCATACAGTGGAATAATACTGAATACATTAAAAAATTAATTACTGATAAACACAATATGAATGAATCTTAGAAGTGTTACATTAAGCAAAAGAAGCCAGACATGGAAGGCCATATCCTGAATTAGTCCATGCATATGATATTCTAGATATGACAAAACTAGAATAACACAAAGTTAATCAAAGGTTGCCAGAGTCCATGTGGGAGCAGAGGATCGTTGTCAGGGAGACTCAAGAAAACTTTGCATGGTGAAAGATAAATTCTACATCCTAACATAGTATATTGAATATGCCAATCAAAACTCAGCAAAGTATAAACTTAAATTGGGAAATATGCCCTGATAAAGCTGATATGTTCTTTTTAATATATAGAAATATGGTAAAATTACAAAGAAAGCAGGGCATTAATTAACACAGATGCATAGTAGTGATAAGTGGGACTGAGGAAGAGATGCAAGAAAGTCTTGGTAATTTCTTATTTATAAATCTGGGTACTGAGCACATAGAAACTCATTTACTTTTTATTTATTCATTTGTATGTTTATGATTAATTATGCTACAGGGTCATGCTATACTTTCTAACAGTATTTTAACAGTAAAAAAATTAAAAAACCGAAAGCTAAAATAAAAAAGATTAAACAACCATCTAAGAATGAATCATATAACCATACAGCATTAAACAAGGAAACAAAAATTGTCAATAAGAGAGTAATACCTCGGACACCTGGGTGGCTCAGTGGGTTAAAGCCTCTGCCTTTGGCTCAGGTAATGATCTCAGGGTCCTGGGATCGAGCCCCGCATCCGGCTCTCTGCTCAGCGGGGAGACTGCTTCCTCCTCTCTCTCTGCCTGCCTCTCTGCCTACTTGTGGTCTCTGTCTGTCAAATAAATAAATAAAATCTTTAAAAAAGAAAAAAGAGAGTAATACCTCCAAAAGGTGTTTTAGTGGAAAACATGGTATGGCAATTGTAGTACTACACTTAGAATGCTTGATTCTAGGATGATTTTCTTAAATTCTGTTAAGAGTATGAAAGAAGGAAGAGAAAGCACATATCTTACAGAAGTTTTTTTAAAAAGGGGGAAGAGTAAAGCATTAAAGAAAAGCATTACCTGTCCAACAGTTCTGCTTATTCAGAAAAACATAGGCCTATAATAGCAAGATACCATCAATCTATAATTCAACCTGGCTATGTAAATCCATATGTGTTCTAGAAAGAGATTCAGGTTACTATAATTTTGAACTTTCTGAAGTTAGTTTACAATTGCTTTCATTAGAGTTTTCTTCCATCCCATCTCATAGAAGGATGCAGATAAATGGTTAACGATATGCATATCTCTAAATCTCATGGTTATTTATTGAATATGTCCTGAATACTTTATTTATGTAGTTAATGACTATTATTGAAGATATCCAGATATAAAGATCTCCAAATCTTTGTATCCACATTATAGCTGGTCATTTTACTAAAAACGAAAAGACAAAAACCAAAACCAAAATAACAGAACAATTTAGTCATATCGTATAGACCCAAAGTGGCAAAAAATTTTTTGCAAACCCATTTAGAATGACTGCCTCGAGTTTTGTTTTGAGACTGACTCTAGTTCAAGTCTGAGCTTAGGAACAAAATCTCTTATTAATATGTTAAAAATGCCCTCGATGGAAGAAGAGAAAGAGACTATATTTTTGGGGCGCCTGGTGGCTCAGTGGGTTAAAGCCTCTGCCTTCGGCTCAGGTCATGATCCCAGGGTCCTGGGATTGAGCCGCGCATCGGGCTTTCTGCTCAGCAGGGAGCCTGCTTCCCCCTCTCTCTCTGCCTGCCTCTCTGCTTACTTGTGATCTCTCTCTGTCAAAATAAATAAATAAAATATTAAAAAAAAGAGAGAGAGAGAGAGAGACTATATTTGCAAGGCAGTGTCATCTTTAATGTAGGTAATTATGTTACTGAAGTCAACGAGTTTAAAAATAATCATTAAAAAAACCTTCCCTAGGGTGCCTGAGTGGCTCAGTCAATTAAATGTCTACCTTCCTCTCATGTCATAATCCTGGAGTCCCGGAATTCGGTCCCTCTCCCTCTCTGCTTCTCCCTCTCCCTCAGCTTCTCCTCAACTTTTGCTCTCTCTCTCTTTCTCTCAAAATTAATAAAACTCTTTAAAAATAAATAAATAAATAAATAAATATTAAAAATCTTCCTTAACATCCCCTACTTCTGTGTAGAAATGTATCCAATTGACTCTTAACTAGTAGTGTGATTTTAAAAAGCTATGATTTATTTTTCTTTCTTTCTTTTCCTTCCTTCCTTTCTTCACTTCCCTTTCCTTCCCTTCTCTCTCCTCTTCCCTTCTCTTTTCTTCTCTTCTTCCTTTCCCTTCCCCTTCCTCCCTCCCTTCCCTTCCCTTTCTCTTCTCTTCTCCCTTTCCCTTCCCCTTCCTTCCTTCTCTTCTCTTTCTCATCTCTTCCCTTCTCTTCTCTTTTCTTCTCTTCTTCCTTT
>ML109907.1:0-42299 GCA_003697995.1 Taxidea taxus jeffersonii | reverse complement strand
ATTCCTCTTCCCATCCTTCCTCTTCTTTTATTCCTTCCTTCTTCCCTCCCTCCTTCTCTGCCTGCTTCCCTTTGTAACCAGATATTGGCTAGTTGATATGAAGCTTCCACTAGATATAGTAAGACAATAAACAGCTTAACAAGCAAGTGCAGCAAAAAAGCAATTATGACAGTGATGAGTATCCTGAGGGGAAAAATGTCAGGGGCAGGAATGTAAGATAAGATGGTGGAACCTCCCAGATAGGACTTCAGTGTAAGAAGTAGCAAGACGAAGAAGTATTGCAGTAAGAAAGAACAGTCTCTATGAAGGTCCATGAAAGGAAGAAATTTGAAGAGGAGCAGCATAAAGGACGACAGTATAATAAAGACATTTGTTCAAATTTCAGATTTTTTTTACTTAGGTTTTGTGGTCTTGGCTGGAATGTCAAATCTCTCATAAATCTCAATTTTATCACATATACATTGAGAATAAGGAACTAGGTAATCTCAAAGATTCCTTGAGATTTAAAAATAAATACATAAACAAAATGTCATCCATGCTATAAAATAGTCTGTCATCTTTACTGGTAAATTTACCTGGTAAAAATATGGCCATACCAGCTGTGATCAAAAGTAAACTTTTGGGAAATTGGTGTAGACCTTTTTTTTTTTTTTTTTTTTTAGATTTAACTGAAAGCACCTACTTTAAAGAAATTCAGAACCTATAGAAAGGAAATACAGCAGAATATAAAAGTCAAGCTTCGGATTCCATCCACGTGATAGGCTATTGTTTACCAGTCAAACAAATGGGTATATTCAAATGTATATTTCTTTTTCATAATATCATTTTGTAACTTATTTTTTTTTCATTATGATTTACAAAGATTAAAATCCCCACTGGAGTTCAGGATAGAAGGGGTGGGTCATTAGGTTTCTGCCTCAAGGAAATAGGTCTCAGCATGCCACCAGCAGAGCTTAAATAGTGATAATAAGGTCATCAATTATCTTGGCCTGGATATAGTTTGAAACCCTGGGAGGTGAAACTTACACCCAGAAAAAGATAAATTGCCTTTCTATAGGATTAAGCAACATCATCATGGAAGACAGGTGGCTTGACAGTCCAATATGGTTTAGGAAAATGTCTCAGAAGAATTAAATAATGAAAACCAACACCTCATCCTCTGAAAAACGGGATTGCCTAAATGATTTTACCCAGCACTTATTTCTTGGACACCCAAACATGATTTATTCATGTGGATATGTTTTTTTAATTGATTATTTAGGCTCTATATAAACAGGTATAATCTTCATGATAAACATACATGCAAGCGGGGCACCTGGGTGGCTCAGTGGATTAAAGCCTCTGCCTTCAGCTCAGGTCATGATCCCAGGGTCCTGGGATTGAGCCCCGCATCGGGCTCTCTGCTCAGCAGGGAGCCTTGCTTTCCTTCCTCTCTCTCTGCCTACTTGTGATCTCTGTCAAATAAATAAATAAATAAATAAATCTTTAAAAAATTAAAAAAAAAATACATGCAAGCACAACTTAAGGCAAAACAGATCAATAAGCAAAATAACTTTAAGAGATACAAATAATGAAAAATTAAACTCATTAAAACAATGAACTCAAACACCATCTTCAAGAACCACTATCCTAAAACATAACCCTTTTGAGACAGACCAATTTAAATAAATGAGCTATACATTCTGCCCTCAAACTCTTCCAGGGCAGAATGGGCAGAATATTCTATAAGGGTCTTGGCAGGAAGGCCAGTTCTCTGGGGATGCACTCTGGCCAGTGGGATTGTCCTCAATTAATTAGTTGAGAGGTAGTGATTTCCCAAGGGTGTCATTGTTTCTACACAAAAACTCTCAATACTTAGCATCATGCCACTTACATTTACTTGACTATTTGCACACGTGAATGATTTACTTATCCTATGTGTCAGTGTACTCTATCCTTAGAGGAATGTTTGGCTTTAATTCTATCTCATATAGCTAACTTCAAAGGACAAAGACTTGCTGGCAAACACAGAGGTATAATGAAGCCTGCCGGCACTGGTCTGTGAAAGGAGAAAGTGAAATTTTCAGGAATTTTGTAAGCCAATTGTTAAACATTACCATTAACTGAATTGTATAAACGTTCAATCGAATAAATTATATTAACAACAAAGGTAATAAATATTCACAACTCATCAATCTCTATTTTACTACATTTCATTACTATTTGATTAAATAGATTATTTCCATCTATTTTATCTATATGGTAGAAATGATGGGCTACTGTGCATCTCCCACCAGCTCTGTGTTCAGTGATGTCACCATAATAGCTTGAAATTGACCCAGATGTGTACATTCACATGACAAATATCAGTTAATGTTGTAAAAGAGTCTCCACGCCTTCCCTTTCCCTGCACTGACAGTTGTTAAATATTTAAAAGCATGTCATGCAAACCTGTTTTGCATAATAATTTACCTACAGAGAGAATATCAAATGATTCTAAATGTTACCTTTGATAATAATACCAACACTAACACAAGGTCACCTAAGTCTTGCATCAAGCAGACATGGATAAAACGTTGAAGAGTAGAGAGATCTAGCATGTACAGAGAGCCTGCCATGTGAAAACTCCTATACTTACATCATGTCCGAGCCTCACAACAATTAAAAGAGGCATATTCCCATTTTGCAAATGCACAGATTGAAGTTTATAAAGGCTTATAATATTCTGAAGATCATCCAGCTAAGAAGTGACAGAATCTGAATCTTCAACTAGGGCAGAAGTGATGAGCAAGAACTCCTTTCCACATATCATACAGAAGCTCAGTGTACTTAGCTCTAATCAAACCTAGGAAATCAGGAATCTCAAATCCTCATTCGGTCTCAGAGAATTTGAACATGCATGTACAGGTGCATCTGAAAAATCATGAATGGGGCAAGCATCATGCAGCCTTCTCAAGAAAAAACAAGAACAGATTAAGTAATGAACAAATACTAAAAGCTCTTAAAGAATGTAGAAGATAAAACAAATGCTAAAGAATTCACCTTCTAGAACACATTCTATTACCCAGAGAATGAAATGACAGCAAAAAAAAAAAAAAAAAAAAAAAAGTGAAGAACTATTCTCATGCCAAAGGATTTGATGAAAACTTTGCATTCATTTGCAATTTTTCATTTTCTTCCTACTGTTACATTATACCTGCTATAAACAAAAGAAGATTGTTCATATTGAAATAATGCTGAAAATACCATTCCCCAGGGAGTTGGTACTAATGCTTATCCTTTACTCCTTACAGAATAAGTATGTAGCAAGCATTCATGCTAAATGCCAATGTACTTGGAAAATGACATGTTGATTATCATGTTTGGATATTATTCATTTTATTTATCTTTGAAAATACAAACAAGTAGGCCTATTCTATAAATATTATCTACATTGGAAAGCTATTGCTAATAAAAAAATCTACATCTTTTTGGCTACCAAATCCACTGAAATTCACTTTAAATATACAGTACTCATTATAATAACATATTTTTTGAGTACACACAAAAGACTTTTGGGAAGAAGGGAGAGGCAGTGTGGTAAACCATTGGAAAGATGCAATTAGAGCTATGTTGGCTTGGCAAAGTCCCACTGAACAACTAGCTGGAATTTTTTTTTCCCAAACCACTTCAGGCTTCTTGCCGGTGCAGGGGGGTGAGTGGGGTGGGTGGGTTTGCAGATCTCATGTTTGTTAACAGTGCTTGATTCCAATAAATATTTTCTCCAATAAGAGGGAATTAAAGACATAAAAAGAATTGCCGAATCTAAAGCCAACATGAAAGTACACACACAGGCATACTCAAACATACTCTGAATGGGAAAGACACTCAATGGGAAATATTTGGCCTTGTAGGAGGTAATATTAACTTGACTGTGTATGTACTTATAAGCTAGCTGCAAATTGAGAAATCATCAAAAAAATAGTAACCTGTGACAAAGTATACTAAGTTTAAAAGTTAGAAGCATTTAATTGATATTTTTGTATTATGTTGTTCCAGCTACAATTCTGATTCAAGGGAAAAGGTTGTTACAATTGGCTGTATGATGGCTTGAGCACACTCATGGGGGCTCACTATATTGTGTTCTGAATAAGACACATACCCAAAATGAAACAGAGAGGTCAAATTTTGTCTCCATCATTATTGCCACCATCACCATCATCATCAACAACAAAAACACCTTCATTATCATCACTAGCAATTACTGAAGGTCGCAAAATCAGACATAAATGTCATGATGTGATGATGTGTCTGAATTTTGTTTGCATATTTGCTTTTTATGATTTTAAGTTTATTAGAGTATGCTACTATAGCTTAATGCAAACCTACTTGAGTATTTCCCCTAGATTCCCCTGAGGAGTGCCCAGAACTCTCGTGGAGCTTTTGTTCAGATGGATGATAGGTCTGCCTCTTTTTCACTTTTGTTCTGCAGCTTAATTTGTTTCACATAAAGTAGGAGGTAATCACTCTGCTGTTGACATCAGCAGGTAAGAAAGAATCAAGAGTAGGAATTCTACTAATAAGATAATAGAAAGGCATTTTTAGTCTTTCTTTGGTCATATTATGAGACATAATAAGTATGGTGATGAAAATGATATATATATACTTTAAAGCCTTAATGCAGTTATTATGATTTATTAGTTTTAAGAATCATAGACTAACAAAACCACTTAAATAATTAATCATAAAGTACAAATGTACAAGGATTATAGCAGGATGATGATAGGCTTGTTCAGAACTTTTTTTTTTTTTTTAAAGCACCCTGGTTTCAGCTAGTATTTTAGTGAATAATGCTTGGATTTGTTAACATCCTTAAGTGCTCTGTGAATGTTCCAAATGGATATTCTTGACACCTTACCAAAGTGATATTTTTAAAATTCAAATATGAATAAGCTAAGCCACTGATTAGAATTTCCCTTCTTCCTCAAGTTCATTGTAGACCCTCTGATTACTCCTCTTTGTCAGTGGGTGCCTCCCCACCCTCCCTCCAATCCTGCCATGCTTACATGTCAACTCCATGCCCTGAAATCCTAAGCACTGAACCTCCTCATTGTCATCACCTCCAAACAGCCCTCCCCTTAGTCGAAGATTAGCCAGCCCTTGCTTCTTTCACCTATATTGTTAACTCTAAGAAAGCATCATCTCCCCCATTTGGTATATGGCTAAGTTTAATTATCCATGCCCTCTTCAATGTTCCCAGAAATTTGTTTATACATATCTAATGTTAACATCTGTTTATAATTCAAACCTACCTACTGGGATACAAATCCTCTAAAGGCAAGAATTTTATATTATTCATGCAGTTTTCTCTGATGCTTAGTACTTAAAGACAGGCTTTAATAAATATTCAATGGAAGAATGAATAAAAGAATGTAAAGATACACACAAATAGTCTACTTGACAATTATTAAGAATCTAGGAATAGAGAGAGCCTATTTAGAGTAATGATTACTTCATAAAATATTATTTCATCTCTAAATTATAAACTTCTGATTGATGCCTTCTGTGAATGTAACACTTGGGGGAGATATTCTAGATTAAAGTCAGACAAAGTCTAAAACAATAGAATCCAGCTGCGGAAACATAGTCATTGATAGTTATACTCAGAAGCTGTGTTAGATAAGATTACTTTAAAAAAAATTTAAGAATGTATGTATCTTTTTTTTTTTTCAATGCTTACTTCGTCTTCCATTTTACTCTACATGCCTTTGTTCAGTTAATTGTATTCAATGCCAACTGCAACGAAGTCAACTACTTAAGTATCAGGACACCATAGTAAGGTTACCACCAATCAAATTAGCATTTGACCAGTTCTCCAAATGGCACCATTATTATGTTTTATTTTATCATATAACAAAATGATGATGATGGATGACAACTCTCATTTTGGAAATAGGTATCTAACAAGTTAGAGGTCAACAAAAAAATTATTTGGTTCATTTCTTTTGCTCATAAAATTGCCTGAACTAATTAGTTTCTTCTTTCGTAGAAATGACATAAATCATAAAATCATACATAGAATGCTAAAATCATGTAGTCTAACATTCATATTTTACATTTAAAAAAATCAAGAGCCAACAAAGTGACAGGATTTCTACAAGGTCGCACCATGTGGTGAAATAAAGCTTAGAACCTAGAGTTCTCAATTTCTAATTCAATATTTTTGAAGATGTTTAGAACATTTTTAGAAGTGAATCCAGTACAATATACATATCACTAAACCTGAATCGTCTCAGATTTTTTAATAGGCTATTTTCATTCTGTCATTAAAACAAAACACTAGGGACACCTGGGTGGCTAAGTTGGTTAAGGATCTGCCTTCAGCTTAGGTCATGATCCCAGGGTTCTGATCCTTGGATCCAGCCCTGCACCAAGCTCCCTGCTCAGAAGGGAGCCTGCTTCTCCTTGCCTGCGATGCCCCCTGCTTATGCTCTTTCTCTCTCTGACAGATAAACAGAATATTCCGCATGGGACGTGCGTGAGGGAATACAGTTATATTGGCCTCAATAGATTTGACTACAAGTGAACACTTCAAGAAAAAAAAAATGCTATTGTCTGGGGAGAGTATATTTTTTCAGTTGATAACTTAAAGTGAGATGACAGTGTTAGTGTTCTGAATTTCTGAGTTTCTCTGGAGTTAAATCAGAGGTAGCATCATTTATCCATTGATTCAACAAACATTTATTGAAAGTACTAGGCACTATTCTAACCAATTGGGAAACATCAACTTATAAAAGAGATATGGAATCAACTCTGGGGGCTTATGATCTGGTTAGAGAGACAGATGATAAGCCATAAACTTAGTAAGTAAGACATAATATAATGTATATAATAAAGTGATAAATTCTGTGAAGTAAAGAAAATACAAACTGGTAGGGCACCTGGGTGGCTCAGTGGGTTAAAGCCTCTGCCTTCAGCTTGGGTCATGATCCCAGGGTTCTGGGATCGAGCCCCACATTGGGCTCTCTGCTCAGCGGGGAGCCTGCTTCCCTTCCTCTCTCTCTGTCTACCTCTCTGCCTACTTGTGATCTGTCTGTAGAATAAATAAATAAAAGCTTAAAAAAAAAAAGAAAATACAAACTGGCAAAAGGGAATCATGATTGCTGGGGCAGAGATGAGGCAAGTCACCATTTTAATTTGGAAAGATGACATTTGGGCAAAGACTTTGAAGCATATAAGAAAGGTTTATCCAAGCAAATACACAAATGGAAAGAGCTCCACACAGAGGGAACTCCCAACAATGTCAGCATGGCATGTTTCAGGAATATCAGTGAGGAGGCCAGGGTAACAGGAGTAGAGGAGGCAAGTTGAAAAATTACAATGATGTGACAGGGAGAAAATGAAAGACTGGAGCACATAAGGTGTTGTGTGCAAAATCCTCAAAAAAACTCCTCATATAAGAAGTGATTATGGGACTATAAAGAAAAATACAGAAAGAGGGGACAATGAAAGTGATATCCAGAGAGAAGTTGAAAACTTGTGACCCCAAAAAGGGGAAGCTGCTAGTCTCAGTGACATTTTCTACACCTTATATTTTTTCAGATTATCCACTATTCTTCTAGTAAACCCCTAGTTCACCAGAGTTAGCTAGAGGTTTGCAACAAAAGACTTTCAATTAGAATACTTGAGTTTTACAAGTATGATAGAAATAGCTACCATAGAGTGAGTTGTTCACATTCAGTAAGCATATACCAAAGCAGCATTCTACATCAGGACAAAACACTAGAATGGCATTAATGTAATGTCCTCAAATACTCAAAATAGAGATGCCTAATATTTTTAACACATTTAGAAAAATAATATTTAAGAAGTACTTTTCAGGGGTATCAGGGCAGCTCAGTCAGTTGTGTCTGACTTGATTTTGGCTCAGGTCATGATCACAGAGTCCTAGGAAGGAGGACCTGGTTTGGCTTTACGCTCAGCGGGGAGTCTGCTTGGAATTCTCTCTCTCCTCTCCCTCTGCCCTCCCCCCCGCTCCCAATCTCCATCTTTCTGTAAAATAAATAAATAAAAGCTTTTTTTAAAGTATTTCTCAAAGTTAAACTCAAAAGGACTATTATGAGAAATTGGAGTGTTTAATGCAATGAAAAGTTATGTACATTAAAATAACACAGTTTCTGCATTAATATTACAAATAATCTGGACTCTGAATATTACAAATATATGTATGATACAGGCTGTAATCTTGGCAAAGGGAGCATATTTAGGTAGCTCTGATCCAGGATGGAATAACTTTTTGAAGCTAATGTTTATGAAGAAGGCACAATAGGACAAAATGACTTAAAATCCATATTTGAGCTGAAACAATAAACAAAAACACAAGGAACAGCTCATAAATCCCCAAAAGAAAGATGAGCTTCAGGAGCAGTTGCCTTCTAAGATAAGAACAAGTAAATTAAAAAAGAGAGAGAGAGAAATAATTAACTAGTTAGCTGGGCCCTTGATATTTTTCTGCAAAATAACAAATGGGGATCAAATGATTCTTTTTTGTTTAAGATGTGTTTATTCATTTGAGAGAGAGAGAGAGCATGTGCACACAGGGAGAGAGAGAGAGCACACAGAGGGAAAGGGAGAAGCAGATTCCCCACTGAGCAGGGAGCTATATGTGGGGCTTGATCCCAGGACCCTGAGATCATGACCTGAGTGGCAGGCAGACACTTAATCAATTAATCGACTAAGCCACCCAGACACCTGTGGATCAAATGATTCCTAAGGCCCTGTCGGGTCAGGTATCTATGTGACATCTAAGCACACTTATCAACTGGCTACCAAAACCTTATATGAAGGTTCTTGCCTAGGACAACCATTTAAAAACCAAGCCAGTAAAACCCCATAGGACAGCAAAATGGATATAATATGTGGATTAGGTGATGCTTCAATGGGAGAACCTTTGAAATGCTTTAAGAGCCTAAGTACCACAGCCATTTAGAGGATATCTCACTGTGTTGCTAAGGAATCTCATGTTTTAAAAAAAAGATTTTATTTATTTATTTGAGAGAGAGAGCATGAGAGGAGAGAAGGTCACAGGGAGAAGCAGACTCCCCGTGGAGCTGGGAGCCCCATGTGGGACTCGATCCTGAGCCTCGATCCTGGGACTCTGGGATCATGACCTGAGCCAAAGGCAGTTGCTTAACCAACTGAGCCACCCAGATGCCACACTAAGAAATCTCAACTCCCTGAATTTAAAGAAAAGTGAACAGAAAACATGACCTTTATTTGTATAGTTCATAGAATTTTTTAAGTGTTTACCACTTAACTGCAAGGTAATGTAAAACAAAATAAGATAACCACAAAACTCCCCCTACTACAACAAGAAAACTGTAATCAGATTAGGGGCTCTTGTTCAATGTCACAGAACTAGTGGCAGAGCTAGGATTTAACTCTGGTCTGTTGATACTTGCTGCAAAGTCACTTTCCTTAAACTCACATAGCAATCCCTCAGAGAGCTTAAAAAACATGCACCTGCTACAAATCCTGATTGTTCCAGCTTCATATGGTTTATACAGGAGAGTTCTCAATGTAGAGGATGGAGAAAAGTATACATCTTAAAATTAGGGGGAAAATATTAAAATTCTGACCTATAAAAATGTGGGTTTAAAGTTACAGAGGTAGCTAAAGATTAATTGGGACCCCATCCTGAGTCTTGGCTTCAAATGAAGGGAGTTTCCAGAGAGATTTTGGGAGACCACTCTGGGACCGAGTTTTGAAAACTCCCATTCTTTTTGGGCTGGAAAATTTGCATGTTCAATTACTACATTTGCATGCCTAATTACCCCACAGGAAGACACATATGCCAACTGGCATTTCAAAATGTGTTAACTGAACACACAGAAGGGTGGCCCTTTAAAATGTTGGCCCTAGGAATCTAATCATTAAGAATGGGTCATCTGAGTCAGAGTGGAAAGAGAAAGATGGTCCATTTTGAAGTGATCTGAACATATCCACTTTGGATGCATACAAAGAGAAATGACTGACTCACAAGTATATGAAATACTGGACTTTGAGAAAGTACTTTGGAAACAAGCAGAATCCGCAGGGAGAGCATTTCAGGCATTAACTAATTGGATTAGCTGTGGTGTTTTCTGTGGATCCTGAGGCATTCACAAGCTATAGATTAAAATCATCAAACAACTCTGGTCACGGAGGTGAGAAGGCTCTTTTCTTGTGCTAGTAAACATTTAGTCTTGTGGACTAGAAATATATTCAGACCTGTTCTTCCTTTAAAGCAGATGGAATATATTCCATGAAGTTTGGAGTGCATTTTTTTCCTGCATTTTGTAAACAAAAATCTTGGGATTAAAAAAATCAATAAAATCATAACTAAATCCTTCATTGTGCTAGAACAAAGATTGCCTATTCTCCAAGAATTGTGTAATTTCTTCTTGGCAGGAAACAATGGGGCCATAATCAGCTTCCTTGCTTTTCAAGCCATTTCCTCAGGTCGGGATAACCCTATTTAGTAGTCTCTTTCCCTGCCATGCAAAAATAAGGATTTGAAGATTCTTGCAGAGCCAGATGTAACCCTTGGAAACATTCCAATGATTGCCAATCACTGTCACCTAGGATATAGGAATAAAACAGGTTGGGGGCATGAACTCCAAAAATGACATGGGCTGGTATACAAAAATAGCGATTGTAAACATTCTCAAGAGTTTACTTTGGACTCCAGATATCACTCCAAAATCTACCTAAGTTGTTTCTGGATTTTCCCAAGCAAGCCACAAACATATGCTATCAATTGAATCCTTGAAAATACAAAGAAATTAGACAGTGTTTTAATACTCCATGTATTATGCAAATGAATTTTTTGTAGTGACTTTTTAAAATATCTTTTGTAATCTATACTCCCAGAGGCTAAAGTATGTCTTTTCAGGTGAGGATTCAGAAGTCCTTATTGCCCACGTCATCAAATCCTACTCAGCTAATTATAGGAATTAAATATAGTGAATTTACAGGTCATAAAACATTATTTTTTCCTAATTTCAAGTACTGCCTGATTTATCTCAAAAATATTCAAAACAAGTATTGAATGCATAAATACTCATAAATATCTCTTTAGTACTCTTTTATAAGAGCACAATGGAATGATGGACAACATTGTCCTGGGAATTTATAGATAGATCTAAAGTCTATAAATATACCAATGATTACCATGGCTCCTTCTTCCAAATCTTACTCAACTCCAATTAATACTTTCTACCATTCATGTTGCACATAAGAATCTCCATCTGAGAGCCATCTTCCTGACCACCACCTGGAAGGTAGCCTCCCTCTCCCTATACTGTCACTATCATTGCATTTAATTCCATGGTCTATCTAGTACTTTTCTGACTCTAAAACTATCTTTCTATTTTTATTTGAAAGGCAGGGTGGGGTTCTGGGGTAGGGAGGGAAAAAATGAAGCAAGATGGGACTGGGGAGGGAGACAAATCATAAAAGACTCCTAATCCCAGGAAACAAACTGAGGGTTGCTGGGGAGGTAGGGGGGAGGAATAGGATGGCTGGGTTATAGACATTGGGGAGTACATGTGCTATGGTGAGTGCTATGAATTGTGTAAGACTGATGATTCATAGACCTGTACCTTGAAGTAAATAATACATTTTATGTTAATTTAAAAAAAACTATCTTTCTATTTTTATTGTTTTGTTTGAGTTCACCCAAACTACAAGATAAATTCTATGAGAGTAGAAACAAAGTTATTTTTTTTTTCTCTGCAATAGCCTCATTACCTAGAAAAGACTGATACCTTCTATTTACTCCATATTTGTTCAGTGACTCCACTGAGCATCTATTATATGCCAGGTAATTTTTCCTTTAAGATTTATTCATTTATTTATTTGAGAGAGAGTGTGTGTATCTCAGGAGGGGGGACATAGGAGCTTCCTCATTGAGTACAGGGCTGGATCTCACAACCCATGAGATCCTGATCTGAGCAAAAAAAAACAAGTGTAGGACAATTAAATGACTGAGCCACTCAGGCACCACTATACCATGTAATTTTTAAAACATTATCTCATTGAATCCTCAACAAAACCTTATGGTAATATACTGTAAAAGGAGGCTGAAATTCTGAGGAGATGAGCATCATGTCTAAAATAACACAGCTAAGAGGTGCCTGGGTGATTCAGTGGGTTAAAGCCTCTGCCTTCGGCTCAGGTCATGGTCCCAGGGTACCAGGGTCCTGGGACAGAGCCCCACATCAGACTCTCTGCTCAGCAGGGAGCCTGCTTCCCCATCTCTCTCTCTGCCTGCCTCTTTGCCTACTTGTGATCTCTGTCTGTCAAATAAAAAGAAAATAAATAAATTAAATAAATAAATAAATAAAATGACACAGCTAATAGAGGAGTTTAGTTCCAGGCCTGTCCTATCACAAAGACTGTTTCTTTCCACTACATGTTGTTGATTTTATTCTGAACTGTGTCATAACTGTAAAGGTGACCCTCAATAAATAATTTAATTGTACAAATATTAGTTATTTAGCCAAAAGAGGAATGAAAGCTTTGGACTAGATATTCTTTTGAGTTCTCCATTCACAGTAGAAGTCATGACTGTATTACTCTTATTTTCTCCCAAATAACTATAATAAATATTTAGCTTTTCTAAAGGACAACCAAACCTATGCAAAGTACAAAATACACTTTGACTTTTTTTCCTTCAAAATGAAATAGAGTTTCAATATAAAATGTGTCTTACTGTATTAAATTTCATCAATGCAGAACTATTCTTCTGAATATGACTAAAGTAAAAATAAATTTTCTCAGAACAAGCAGGCCAAGAAAAGGGGTGGTGATTCTGAGAAGCGCCCCATCAAACTTTTAGGATAAACTCTACTGAAATTACATGAATGTCAAGGCCTCTTTTTTCTTTGCCCTAAGATGAATTTTAGTTTAGTTAAAATCAAATATGATCTTATAAGGTCTATATTTTCTTCATTTTTCAAGTATGTTTTTGCCAATGTCCTTTGATCATGAAATGACTCCAGATTTTTAAAAATTGACTTAAGACATCACTATCTTGGTTCTTTCAGGAATTCTATTTGCTAAGAAAAACTACCAAAATGCAAATCAGTTGCCCTCTTGGTTTTAGCTAAACTCTTGTGTAAAATAAATATACAAATTTCAGTGTAATTCGTGATACTCTATGAAGTCTGGAACAAAGTTTTTAAAAGTAAATTAGAAGCAATTATTGATTTTTAAAATGCTCACTTTACCCAACAGTTTTCTCCCTCTTGCTCATTTCCTTATGTAAAAGAATTTAACCAAAGAAAGCCAGCATTCTAATTCAATTTCTCCTCCAAAGTATATAATTTTATTTCGTCATAATGGCTGCTTTTATTTCCAGGGTCAGATTTTATTTAAATTTGAGTCCATTAGGAACAAAAACTTGCCATTTTCTGATAAACAAAATCAGCAGGGGAGCCTCTTCAAAAGAGAAATGTATTTCCATCGACCTTTGTTTTATTTGATCTAAATGACAGGTATACACCACTTTTCCTGTGTTTACTTTCAAAGATTCTGAAAAAATGGGGGTGACATTTTTAACAACAAAACTAGCAATCACCCTAGTAGTCCTGTGACAAGCAGATGGAAGAAATGATAAAAAGATGTAATCCATTGCTTTAGACCACCAAAGAGGCCTAATATGAGTCATTAGCAGAAAACCGTTAATTTTCTTTTTTCCCTATTCTGACTGTTGTTTGTAGAAGTGCTCAACCTCTTAGGAATTGGAACATTTAACTGTTTCTTGCTATTTTGTGAGAGGAGGGCCAAAGCATTAACAGAAGGGAATTAAGGAATATGTCATTATATAGTTTAAGAAATCTGAATGATATAGGTAACATTTTAGAGGCTCTTAGGTTGAGCTGGATAATAGCTAGAAAGAAGAATTAACACTGGTAAAGCACTTAAGATTATAAAAGGCTTTCACAAATAGTATCTGATTTCCTAGACATCCTCACAAAAAAAAAAAAAATTTTTTTTTTTTTCTCAAAGAGTCAATCATGTTGAAAATAAAGAACTAAAGCCCAGGTCTTTTGATTCCAAAATCCAAAACCATCTTAATCCATATAGACTAACAGAAAATATGGTGACATTCCAATCAAATAAGGATGGAAGCAAACACTTCCCCCAAGTATGTTCTGCAAAACACCAGTTTTCTAGGAAGCCAAAAGTTGCCAATTAGGGGAAGAAAAGGATTTGTGAATATACATGGATAAATATCATGCAGCACTTCTTTAAGTTATAATGATCAAGGAAACTTTTACTCTGAGGATCTCTAAGGACTAAAGTTAAAGAATACTCTTGGTGAATGCATTCTGTACCAGAACCCTTTACTCTCTTATTTTTTTTTTTAAGATTTTATTTATTTATTTGACAGACAGAGATCACAAGTAGGCAGAGAGGCAGGCAGAGAGAGAGAGGAGGAAGCAGGCTCCCTGCTGAGCAGAGGGCCTGATGCAGGGCTTGATCCCAGGACCCTGAGATCATGACCTGAGCCGAAGGTAGAGGCTTTAACCCACTGAGCCACCCAGGTGCACCCCTTTTACTCTTTTAAACCAGTTTGTCTCTCCCTTCTCCCCTCTCTTTAAACCATATTTAATCTCCAAATAAGGACAAATCAAGATCATAATTCCACCTAACATGATGCAATTACCCTGCATACAACCAAAAATGCACTAATCTTTTCCACAGGAGCAGAGGTAAAATCTTTGTTCATTCTTCTGATATCCCCATAAGCTAGATTATGATATAAAATTAACAACACTTAAATATTAATATAAAGCCAATATGCCATATGTTACATGATAAGAGAGTAAGAAAGAAAACAAAAAGAGTTGTTCAATACACACACATACAAATATATTCATAACAGAATAAGAATGAAATCTTTACAACAATTACAGTCCTTGCTTCTGTAACTAGTCACATGGTTTTATCTAGTAATTTATAATTACCTTTTTCTACTACCCATTCTGCATTCCCCTTGCCTTGAGCAGTACCTTAGCAAGTCATGGCTCTTTACTCAGTGGGTGAACCAAACCTTCCTTCTGAAGGGTCTGGGCCATTACTGTTCCTGCCTGGACTTGGTTGCTGTAGTTTTTCACTGAACGCAATCACAGGTCATGGTACTTCTCAGATTCCTTAAGGGATCTCTTGTGTTCTAGAATAGTCTTCCTTACCTTAACTGAGGAGTAGTTCAGTTGCTCCCTGGTAATCCAAATTAATCACCCCAGCCAACAATACAACTTCCTTCCTTGCCTGCTGATTCAGAGCCATGAGGAGCCCAAAGTGATTTGGTGGCAATCTCAACTTCAAGTTCAATGGAATAATTGTTGTGTATCCTATTTAATCTTTTTTGTTTTTTTTTTAATAAAAACTTACACCATTAAAGTATGATTTATTTATTATAAGACAAAAAGCTTTCCAGGTGATTCTGTCCGGCAGTGAGTGTTAAGAACAATGAGATGCTGAAAGGAAAAGCAAGGTTTAATTCTAGATAGGCAGTACAGATGATGGAAGGTTTTAAATATGTTTGATTGGGGGACGCCTGGGTGGCTCAGTTGGTTAAGCGGCTGCTTTCGGCTCAGGTCATGATCCCAGTGTCTTGGGATCGAGTCCCACATCGGGCTCCTTGCTCAGCAGGGAGCCTGCTTCTGCCTCTGCCTCTGCCTGCCACTCTGTCTGCCTGTGCTCGCGCGCTCTCTCTCTCTGACAAATAAATAAATAAAAACTTAAAAAAATATATGTTTGATTGGGGTGCCTGGGTGGCTCAGTGGGTTAAGCCCCTGCCTTTGGCTCAGGTCATGATCCCAGGGTCCTGGGATTGAGCCCTACATCGGGCTCCCTGCTCAGTGGTGAGCCTGCTTCTCCTTCTCCCTCTGCCTGCCTCTCTGCCTACTTATGCTATCTCTCTGTCAAATAAATAAATAAAATATCAAAAAATTAAAAAAAATAAATATGTTTGATTTTTTTCTCTCCTTTCTAGAAGCAATGGAGAAAGATAAGAAACTTTTGAGGAGGAGGAAGAAATCACACCAATAATTTATTTGAGTTACGGTTCGAAAGTAATTTTGTCAGATCTTCTATGACAAATCAATTATTTTACCTTATTTTAATTTTTGCATATCCCTTATCATTGTCTAAAATTATCTTTACATATAGTAATTTATAGGTTTATTGTGTCTCTCTATACTCCCAATTATAATTTGCAGACTAAAAGTGGGAACATCTTCCTTCTATGGTGAGAAACTATCTTCATTCCTAACAATGAGAACAGATCTTGGGAATAAAAGTCATTCAATTAATATGTGTTGAATGAATAAATGAATAATAAATAAGCAAGTAAATATGGAAGATAAAGGAGATATATGTTATAGACAAGGAAGCAAATTCCTTCATCCATTAATTCATCAAATATTTATTGAGTACTTACTACTACCTGGCATAGTAAAAGGTACAACAGTCCACTTGAGAAATAGAGACCAGCAATGCTATATCTGTTTAAAAAATAATTTTTGTCTTATGAATCTATGTAATAAATATTGCATGCCTGCTATGTGTCAGCACTACTCTACAGCCTGAAGAAACAGCTGTGAAGAGAAACAAGTCTTCTCCCTTCTTAGATTTTACATTTCATTGAGTCTAATAGGAGAGCTACAGCATAAATGGACCTAAAAAGACTCAGTAAAGATTGCATACTGACTGATAGAAAGTGAAGAACTCAAGATAGTGTAAGAGGAGAGGATTAAAGGACCAGAGCCTTTGTTGTGTCAAGGAGAACCAATGATATGGGGATGTTTTCCTATTCAGATTGTTGAAACATATGGGTAATTGATAATTTTGGTCTAACTCTATTAGAATCTATACTAGTAAGTTCTGGTCCAATGAGGTTTTAGCAATGAATTTTAGTAGCTTACTTTTATTTCTCACTCTCTTACATATGCAACATACATCAGCCCATCATATTTACTCAAGGGCTCAGACAGAAGAAAGGTATATCTCTCTCAGTACATTCTTATATGCTTCTCATTATGAAGAAAAGGGAACTTGATGAATCACACAAGTTAGGTATAAAACTTCCTGCTCAATAATAACACATCACTTTTCCCAAAGCAAGTTGCATTGCTTCATCTAAATTCAGAGTAAATCAGGGAAGAGTAATTCCCTGATGTACCCAGAAAGTGGGTAATCAGAGTATTTGTAAATAGCTTTGATTAATCACAATTACTTCATAAGAATGGGAGCATGTCTCCTAGTGCTATCTTGCAATCCTTCATATATGTAAACATTTTTCTTTATATATAGTGTATGATATCTATACACTAAACCAGGGAGGGACACTAAAGACCATCCATTTCAATATTCTCAACCTAAAACTTCAAAATGGAAAATTATGTGGCTTGTTCAGATCAGTGTAAACTGTATTTAATTTCTGAAAGAATTAGATTTTATTTTAAAGAAGTTTATTTTATTCTTTACTTTAAGTAAAGATACTGTTTTTATACTATTTGATACCATTTTTAGATATTTAGCTCTTTTATATATATTCCAAAAGTCATTTGTTGTAACAACTTATGGAGATTGTCTCAATCACTGGGTCAACCACTTATGAAAAGAAAGTCACCTAATAGATAATATCCTGGTGACATAGATCCAGACACAACATCACCTAAGGGAATATCTGTAGCTCACATTCATTGGGTATGTGTGTATGTGTGTGTGTGAGAGAGAGAGAGTACACTAGCATATGAGCATGAGAGTGTGCAAGACATATTTCCTATAAAATCTTTTTTATGTCTTTAAAATTTTTGTACTGAATTCTAAGTAATTTTGAAGCTCATTCTATCCATTCTATCACCCTTATTTTCTGTACTTTATATTTTTCAGGACACTGAAGGGCTTATTTAAAATCATCTGATACATTCAGTTCTTTATCTTGCCTAAAAGAGTTGGCTAGCTTTCCTTATTCAGAATTCAACTCACTTTAGAAATGCGTTCATTTACATTTTTTCTCAGTCTAATCTCAAATACTTCATTATGGAAAGTGAGAAATAATACTAATATTTGAAAAATAAGTATAATACAGAAAAAATAATTTATAACTCAAGTTTTAATGGGACTTATGGAAAGATAATATGGCTGATAGTGTCAATCAAAGTACGTATTATGGTAGATTAAACCGTGAAAACTGCACTGACTATATATTCCAGAAGGAATAAAATGGCAAACATGAGATTAAAGCAATCAGTTTAACAAAGATATATTTTCATTCTGAACAGGTAAGACAGCATCTTATTAAGACTTAAAAGGAAAGCCTTGAATTCTTAAAAATTTTCAAGTTAGATTTTCTTTCCTTTTCTTTTTTTAATTAAACAACTGTTATACAGCCAAAATTTTTAATATATTTTACTGCTTTATTTACCTAACTCAAAAATTGAATGTTTCTGGACTGTGTGTATGTGTGTGTGCAGAGTGAACACAATGTGTTTTGAATATTCTTTGAAAATAGACTTTAAGGAAAAATTTTCTCCCACTCTCTCTTTCTCTCTTTCCTTCTTCCTTCACTTCTTCCTTCCACTTTCCTCTAACTTCTCTCTAAATTCTCTTCTTAAAACAAAGAAGAAATAATTGAAACTAAAAATTCACTTGTAACACCATGCTGACTTTTCCAAAAATAAAACAGCAAATATATTTACTCTAAATGAATATTCTCTATTACTTTCTTAATCTCAAATCAATTATTTGAGACTCAATTATTCATTTATGTGACAACTATATCCATAGGGGAAATATGGCTCAAACAGTTTTCTAATTTAAATATTAGTAGTAAAATTAAATTAAAGTTTATGTGATTACTAGATACAAATACTAACAATATCACCATAGCCTTGGGTATTCCTGGACTCAAGACCAAGGAAATTATATGGTAGAAAACTAATTAAAAATATACATATGAATGTATTAGTTATACACGTGTATGTTTTTAACATCAGAGTAATAGATAAACTTTTAGCAAGAATAGGTCAATAACTGTGATAAAAGAAGATGAAAACAAATGGAAGTTCTTGCTGAGAAATTCCTAATCTGAATTGTAAAAAGATTATTGCAGAGTTATAAAATTTTCCTTTTTTGTATTTCTAACTGATCTAACACATCATATGTATAAGAAAAAGAGGTGGGGAGAAAGGTAACCTGAAAAAAAAAGTATATGTCTTGGAGCAAATTGTAAATACAACTGAAAACTGCTGATTTATTGCCTTGAGAAGGGTAAAGGGAATTTTGGAGGTCATATAACTCTTGTATCTTATTTCATTTTAAAGCATATATAAAACTGAAAGTTCTATGTATAAGCTGAGAGTTTGCTTAAACTACTTAACCTTACACTTGATGATGCTCAACTGACCTACAGATTCATCTCCTGAGCTTTAAAAAACCCGAAGAAAGGCAAGAAATGTTTAAGTGGTTTGCTTTACATTTGCTATTGAAATATGTTATTTTCATATCCTAATCTCCTCTCCTTATTTGCTGGCCATACCCAAGCTTGGTTAACTACATACTGCTTTTGTGAATACGCATGTTTCCCCATCAGTGGCCAATTCCCTAGTACATCTGAAGCTAGCTTTTTGTCTTTCTTTTTTCCTGGCTAATCAGAGTACCACTGGGAGATAGACATTTGAAGAGTTTAATAGATAGTCCATTGACCAATGTATGATCAGAGTGGAGGGGAACTACAAAGAATGACGGCAGGCACAGACTCCTTCCCTTAGCCCAAAAAGGACAAGGGCAAGGAAGTTTTACTAGAAAACTGAACAACTTTCCACAGATACAGCTGGCTGATGGCCAGACTGCAGGAATAGAGCTAGAAAATATCCTTGACTTCCTTCTCTTCTCCTTCTGATTTCCTCCCTATGCTCCCCACTTGCCAAACACAACCCAAAAGCACAGAGCAAGGGGGTCCACTGGTATAGTCTAAGAAGTAGCCTCCAGTGATTGATGAAGTGGTGGAAACAGGAATGGCTCTAAGCATTATTACACCTAACTGTTCTTGGCTTTCCAAGGCAACACCACTAAGCTCTATTGGTTTAGGTATTAGTATGTAAGAGAAAAATGTTTTAATTAGTCTGAAATGTTACAATAGTCTACTTCTTACATATGCCAATACAATGCAAACTATCATAAAATTATCTCAATTTTTCTTTTTCTCAGTTAACTGGTCTTTTAAACTCAGGAATGTAGATTGAGGCAGAGGAAGCAGTAGAATAAGAGTAGATATACTAGGAAATGATCCACTTACATAACTCACTGTAGCTTTAGATAACTATGTATCAGTCAAACCAACATTCTTCCGAATGCTAAAATGGTAAACTGGATGACATGCTTGGACAATAAGAATAAACTGAGACTATCTTGGGCAAATTGAATGAATCATTTTCATTTGATGAACTTTAGGTAGACATACCCTAACTTTATGGATTAATGAAACATAGCATCCATTCACGATAGATAGCTTAGATTTACAATATGGCTGTTTAGTGTCTTACAGCACTACCAGTTAAACCCCTACAAGAACTGAGAATCAAGCAGGAAGTGTCTGTGAAATAACAACAGTATTTTACAAAGGAGACATGGTTTACTATAAATTTTAGGGATTTGAAATTATGTTCTATTACATAGGCTTGCTATATGTACAGGATAGCATTCCAATATGCTAAACACTCATGTAACACTGGTTCTGATAAATCTTAAGGGCTAAATGACAGAGCTACTTGAACTACAGTGTACAGGTCAGCTACATGACCTTCCTTACCAGTGCTTTATTCAGAGATGGCAGTTTTAAAGCTGAAAGAATTCTCTCCAAAATCTAACATGTACTATGCATCTTTCTTAGAGGTAAAATGTATTAAATTCAGCAACTTATTTTTCTTTTTATAGTAGGTAATCCAACATGACCTAGCCCATTAAATGCTAAAAATCTTACAAAAGTGGCATACCTCTTAATTTTCATAGGCCTATCTCCCACCCCATAGCAAAAAATATCTCACTAAGGCATGAAAGACATGTGCAACTTCCTGCTCACTAGGTCCTACCAACAGGATATCATACAGTGAATTTACATGATGCCCTTGAAGGTAAGATGATCGAGGTCTCTCAGAATTAAATTATGGTCCTGACAGAGAATAAGGAAGATAATGAAGGTGTACTGCTGTCTCTACCAGGAGGAAGCAAACACTTTGTGTTATTCTATGCCTACTGGATTAGAAAAATCAATAGCTACATACCTAGTAATCAATAATTACATATTTAGTGCCAGGACCTGTGCTCATTTGCTCTAACACTGAAATTACACCTGAAACAATTGGTTTATTTGTGGTTACACCTTATTAAATTTATGATAATCTACTTTTCTAAGATCCATTTGTCTTCTGTATGAGATAAGCAGTCCAGTTAAAAGGACATATGAAAGAGATGGTACCACTATGTCTTTCAAGGATCAGTTGGTAGCACTGACTCTAGAGTTTCCCAGGAATTTGATACTTTGATAAGGAAGCTGGACTTCAGGACTTCAAGTTCACAATTCCTATCATGATAGTCCTTACTTCATTGGTGGAAACCAATGTAGGGATTCTGATAGTTGGTGAGGATATTTTAATCATATAAGAACTAGAGTAAAAATGATGGATGGGTTTGAGGACTCAATGAACCCACTATGGTACAAACTGTAGTCAGACATCCATTTATTATTCTCATTTTTTCCTAAAGATCACCATTCTACTTCTGGACTATAGTAATTTTATGGATCTCCAAGACTTAGCATCATCTTAGAGACAGTGCCCACTAATCATTAGTGGTGCTTTAACTATCCTTAGTGCATAATCATACTGGTAATTGGCTCCAAATTTACTATTTTGGGATCCTTTCTCATAGGAAATTGATTTCTCCTTTATATGAAGAGCTCTGCCTTCATCAAATAACTTAGATCTGAAAAATGGAGCTTGGGTGTTGTTTACTAGTGTGATTTAAGTCAAGTGTCTGGTTACTAGATTTAGAGATTTTTTGTTACACTACCCAACTCGTGCTTTAGGTGGCTGTCTCTTTCTCTTCATTAAGGGCTTCATAATCAGTTAGCCATTACTGAAGACACATTTAAGTCCAGCAATTCTGTTACCACTTTGCCCCTGCTATTCATTGGCCAATGTTGGCCACAGCTTCTTATATGTAAGTGTTATTCAGCTTCTGTCACCCTCAGATCCCCACATTTTCATCAAAATCAAGGATCTTCTATTAATATCCAAATTTCTCACTTTCATCTTCAGCCTAAAAAGATCAAGTACTTTTCAAGAAAGTCAGTGCTCTACTCACTCAATTCTTTGGTGAAAGGGCTGTCTTCTAGGACCTCTCAGGGAACAAGGCAAAGAGGCAGGGAGATAAACACACATGAATAAATCTCCTCAAAAACATTGTCATAATTCTGTCTATGTTACATCATGGAATTTAAGCCATGTCAAGTTCATTCATCACAGGTCACCTTCAAGAATCAGCTTTCATATGAGCTAACACACTGAATCTATAGCAGGAAATTTAGTCCAGTCCAAAAGTACATTCTTTTCTCTCTGACAATTTCCTTCTACACATATTCACTTGTTCTGTTCTGATATAAATGAGCACAGTTTGCAATTTTTTGCTAAATAAGCCTTCTCTTCCAGCCTCTTAGTAAATTTGACCCTATGGCAGTACTGACTCTATGGCAAAGTACTGACTAGTTAACAAACTGGAGCCAAATGGGGTACTAGGGGTGTGGCATGTGGAGAACAGGTATCTTGTCATAAAGTACTGCACAAGCACAATTAGGATCAATCATGTTAATGTGTAACCAGCTTCATTACACAGAACAGCATTTGCTAGATTTGCTGATACAGAAATGTCAAGTAATTATTGGATATACATTTAGGTATCTGGATTCTCTCAGTTGTCACTACTCTACTTCTTAGGGTGCCTCTCTTTTCAAGAATTGTCCTTACTTTTCCCATGAAAACTTGATGAGTGAATTCAATCTACTTTTTTTTCAGCAGCCAGTAGAATCAGACTTTGTGTTTGATTTTTTACTACACCAACGCTAGGAATGCAAGATACAACAAGTTATTTTAGAGAAGTCTTAGAAAGTCTGGGTTTCTAATATTCTCTGAAACCAATTTAAAGATTTGAATAAGTTACTTTTTTTTCTTTGTGTTTGGCAGTGCAGTTAGAAGTAGGCTACCTACCACACTATCTTTATAATCCTTTTGGCCACCTTGTTATTATTGCCTCTATCACTTGGTCCTCCAAAGGCATAATTTTTTTTAAAAGATTGTATTTATTTATTTGACAGACAGAGATAATGAGTAGGCAGAGAGGCAAGCAGAGAGAGAGGAGGAAACAGGCTCCCCACGGAGCAGAGAGCCTGACCAGGACCCTGAGATCATGACCCAAGCCGAAGGCAGCAGCTTAATCCACTGAGCCACCCAGGAGCCCCAAAGGCATAATTTTAATAGGTGACCACACACACTAATTTAACTACCATTTATTTCTGGACATTGTAAACTATTAGTATCCTATCCTCTAAGGCCTTCAAACCCAACTGGACCAGGTAAGTAATTCCAAATCCCCATCCTTGACCTTTTATCTACAGCCATTTCTGTATCAAATACTATAACAATCAAAATTCAGTATCAGAGTCTATAGATATTGTAGTTTTATTTTACACAGAAAAAGAGTAAGATCCAGGCAATTAGGTATTTACAAAATCACCAGAAGAATTAGAAGAGCAGACTATAACCTGAGCCTATGAAAATGACTCCCACAGTATCCTGACTGAACTGGTCACCAAGGGGAGCAGATACTTCCGCCACAATGAGGGAGCTAGAGAATCAAAGGCTGCAGCTTTAATTCTTGGCTCTAGGAATTCACTACCTAACCTGTGACCTGGGAATCACAAAGTTGCTAATGACACTGCTGGCTCCAGAATTACATTATATGAGCTAACAAATGGATATTCCCACTTTACTCAGTTACAAAATAAAATCTCGTTGGAGTGCATTGATTGGAAGGACCTAAAATATTAAGACTTTAGCTGAAAGACAGGCTAGAAGATGTAGATATTACCATTCAAAAGTCTGTAATAAATAAGCAAATGAAAAAAAAAAAAAAAGGAAAGTTCTAAAGCCATTCTCTTTTACCTAACATAACAGAAGAATAATTCATCACGCATTTGGGGTTCTAGCAATAAACACACTAAATTCCTATATTATGTTATAATAATATGTATATACTTCCATGGAATATGTATACTTTCATGGTCCTAAAAAATGCAGTTAATCATCTTTTAAATTGTAGGTTCTATGTTAAAATCATTCTTATACATATCCACAGATTCAATGTATTCCCCCAGAGTTTTTTTAAGTGTATAGAAACTATCATTGATCTAGGAAACTTATTGAAAATATGAAAGCGGAAAATATCAGAGATCAGAGTATACACAGATAGTGAAGTAATTAAATACCATAATCATGAAAAGTCAAGAGCCAAAAATTTGTTAAACAACAATAAGAGGGGAATCTGGGTGGCTCAGTGGGTTAAAGCCTCTACCTTCAACTCGGGTCGTGATCTCAGGGTCCTGGGATCAAGCCTCACATCAGGCTCTCTGCTCAGCAGGGAGTCTGCTTCCCTTCCTCTCTCTCTGCCTGCCTCTCTGCCTACTTGTGATCTCTGTCTGTCAAATGAATAAATAAAATCTTTAAAAAAATTAAAATAAAACCAGCAAGAAGAATATTATGTGAATCCCAGAAGTATCAGACAGAAATCCTGTTTCTAGGGCTATCTTATTGGAAAATATTATGACTACTAAAGAATAATAACACTTTCCTGATTATTTTAAATAGTATAAATTGATAAAAGGGGGTCAATGAACTGTGTAGTGACAGATGGGTACATGACCTAGTCAGGCTTTAACCACAGGTAATCTTGCTTCCAACCCTCTCTATAACACATTACTGCATCTAGAGGACTATTATGTTAGACATGTATCAGGTTCATAAGATGTTTGTGAACATTTTTTTAAAGATTTTATTTATTTATTTGACAGAGAGAGAGAGAGATGGATCACAAGTGGGCAGAGAGGCAGGCAGAGAGAGAGAGGAGGAAGCAGGCTCCCTGCAGAGCAGAGAGAGGGATGTGGGGCTCGATCCCAGGACCCTGAGCCGAAGGCAGAGGCTTTAACCCACTGAGCCACCGAGGCGCCCTTGTGAACATTTATAAAAAAGACAGAGATTTTCTAAAAGTTTTTCAAATGAATTTCCCTATATCACCTTTCTTCAATACCTAAACTATTACCCTTTATATTTTGTATATCTACCTTCTTCTTTTTCACAAAATATTAAAGGTAACCTTAATTCTCTTGTTTAGAACCACTCAGTTATTTATCTTTGGCTTCAAAATCTGAACATCTTTCTTTACAAGACCCTATAACAGAAGTCATCAAACTATCATTCCCGGGACAAATCTAGCCCACTACCTCATTTTATAACTAAAGCCATAATGTAACACAGCTGTGCTCATTTATTTATGCATAATCTAGGATATTTTCACACTATATACGCAGAACTGAGTAGCTGTAATAGAGACCCTATGTCTTCATCAAGCTTAAAATGTTATTTGGTCTTTACAGAAAAAGTTTTTTGATGTTTACCCTGTGTTATCAGGCATCTACCTTTCCATTCTATCCCTTATTCACTAAGTTTCAATCATATTAATATTTGTATCACTGCTGAAAACCACTAGTTCTTCCCTCCCTTGAATATGCTTATCCTAAGATCTAGAATGAACTGGACTCTTACATGAATAACTCCATCTCCATTTTCATGACATCTCTACCCTGGAGTCACTTCTTCAAAGGAGTCTTCATCAAAAATCTTACCATAATTAGGATCCTTCTGTTATTCTCTCAGTCTTTTTTTCCTCCATTGCATCTATTATAACTTATGGTTAACTTACAATTGTTAAAATTTGATTCAGTCTCTTAAATATCTTTCCACCCATCCATCATTCAAACCACCTTATTTTTTAATTTTATTTTGAAATAATTATAGATTCACAGGAAGTTATAAAAACAGCACAGAGACATCCCATGTTCCCTCTACCCACTTTCTCTCAGTGGGCACATCTTACATAATTATAGATAATAGTGAAACCATGACATTGGTACAATGTGTATATAGTTTTATACCATTCTATTACATGTGTAGAGAGATGCATGTAACCACCACTGCTATCAAAATACAAAATTATTCCATCGCCACAAAGATCTCCTTCAGGAGCATCTTTTTAGTCATACCTACCCCCTTACAACTCCACATACTATCCTTAACTCTTAGCAATCAGCAATCTGTTCTCAGTCTCTATAATTTTTAATTTCCTCATTTTTGATGCATGCTTATTTAATTTTAGTCTGTCCCCTCTCCTAGAAATGTAGCTCCAAAAAGACAGGGACACACCTACCTTATTTCCTGTTTTACTCTAACTTCTGTATTCTATAGAATACAAATTTTGTCTATTTTGAGGTTATTTGGTAGTTTTCCGTAATCAAATTTTAATGCTCTATTTAAAAGCAGTCCCGGGCACCTGGGTGGCTCAGTGGTTAAGCCTCTGCCTTCAGCTCAGATCTTGATCTCAGGGTCCTGGGATTGAGCCTCACATCAGGCTCTCTACTCAGCGGGGAGCCTGCTTCCTCCTCTCTCTCTGACTGCCTCTCTGCCTACTTGAGATCTCTCTCTGTGTCAAATAAATAAATAAAATATTAAAAATTTAAAAAAAAAAATAAGAGCAGTCCCCCCAGCTTCCTTTCTTTAAAGAGGAACTCAATTCAGTGTCCTGCCAAAATTGTAATAACAGTTCTTTTTTATTAATAAACACTCTATTATTCACTAGCAATAGGCAGTGAACAGAATGTGATAGTGTTAATCAATGTACTGAAAAAAAAATGCACCATAAATGAAACATAAAAGTTAGGGGGCAACTATTTCAATACATAGATAAGCATAATGCTTATAAGAAACCTATCATGTTACAGTGTTTTGGAAGTATTATTTCTTGTAATACTTGCACACTTTGTGAATAGCTATGTAAAATTAACAGCTGGATGGAGTTTCAGAATCGTTTCTTACGTATCTTACGAACAATTGCCTCAAATGCATTGACTTGATTTTTGAAAGAGCTGCTGACAACTTTGTGAAGACCTTGAAAAGCACTTTATGCAAAAACAATTCTCCTAGGACTGCATATGGTTTCTCTGTATATTTTATCTGCCTTTTATTGACAGTGTATTTTCATTTCAATTGTTAACTTCAGAAATATTTAACATCCCTTGGAAAAAACGATTTGCATCACAGCAGCCTCCTTAGCTGTTAAGACTTCATCTGCCCTGCTACTTACTTGTCTCATGACATCATTTTCTGTATCTCAAATCAGGTCCATTTGAAATTGCAACGATTATAACATCATACATGATGAAGAATTGGAGCAAGATGTCAATTGTGTTTCACCAGCCATTAATTCTATTCCTAATCTATGCTACATTTTTAGACTCTACTGTTTTATCCTGAGGATCATTTACAAATTGTATAGCATCTTTATTTTCCTCAATAATCTTTGTGGAGATGAAAAAACTGAAGTCCTAACAAACACCTGGTTTATGAGCAAGTTTTTATTTTCTTTCTTTTTTTAGAACAAAAGATTACAAAAGTCCCAAAACAACTCTTCATTCTTGACAAAAATAATACTTTCTCCTTATTTAAATAATAAAATAATCAAACTGCTAATATACTTTGCATATACATATATCTTTTTTTCCAAGAAAAAAATGACATTTCTCTTTGCACTTAGTTTCATTTAGGGAATTTGAATATTTGACATGTAAATGAAAATTTTGACTTAGGAAGAATTATGATGAGTGTCAGCAAGTCAGGATCATCATATCTATGAAAAGAGCTAAGGTATAAAGTAGGATTGTGTGAAAGCCATACCTGAAGGAGACATTATAAGGCAGATTTCACTGTCACCTATTAATCATTTATAATAAAAGCAAAAGCATTATAAAATATGTATTAAACACCATTAGGTAATGTTTCTATTACCATTTTTTTTGAATATACAATTAAGTTTCAAGAAGATTTACAAGCCCTATTAACGTTTTTCCCCCAACAGGTTTCTAATAAAATCTCGTATTTGCTCTGATGATATATCTGGAAAAATGTCTGGAAGTTTCCAGAGCTAAAGAGAGATGAGATAAACACCAACTGAAAAATGAATAATATATCCAAAAATGTTTGTGAACTGATACCTGACCCAAATATTTTGGTCAATCTTTGTTTTAGTATTTAGAGACAACTGTTGTTCAAAAGGTTTTTCAATATTGTTTTTGTTTTATTTAATTATATACAGATAAAACAGTTTCTAGCAGCAGAAAGGAATAATATAAAACTCTTAAACTTGACAAATTTTAGCTTATTGACTATCAAACTGACTTCCAACTTGAAATCCCACAAGTCTGGGTTTGGGGTCATCAAGATACAAGTTCTGATATAATTTCTGATATCATTTCTAACTTTTCCTGGTTAAATGATATTGTCTAAATTACTGATCTACATTGAGTCATCATTTTCTTTTTTTTTAACATTTTATTTCTCCATTAGAGAGAGAAAGAGAGTAAGCATGAGTGGGGTGGGAGAAGATGGGGTGGGCAAAGGGAGAAGCAGACTCCCCACTAAGCAGGGAGCCCCATGCAAGGCTCTATTCTAGAACCCTAAGAACATGACCTGAGCCAAAGGCAGAAGCTTAACTCTCTGAGCCTCCCATGTGCCCTGAGTCATCATTTTCTTGTAAGTAAAGTAAGAATATTAAACCATGCCTTGAAAGAATGATTGATGTTTAGATTAAATGAGAATATGCTTATTCACATTTACTAGATGCTCAATAAAATTCCCCTTATTCTTCGCATACCGTTTATCATTTTTATATTCTTTTCTGGATGCTTTTCAATCTCCACTTCTTTAATGAAGGTATTCCTTAGAATTTATACCTAAACCTGTCTTTTACTTATTCTTCATTTTTTTCCCAGAAAATCCCATTTGCTTCCATGATTTTTATTACCAATAAAAGCCAAATTCCTCCAAACACATACATCTCATATTTCCCAAGTTCTTCCCTTCCAATATCTTCTGATCTTTAGTTTTTCATTCCCAGCTACCATCCCTGAATCTCAGAAGACACCTCGAAATCATCATTATCTTCAAGAAAAATAATGATCAAATCATCACTCCCCAAAATTGCTCTTCTCTCTCGAGTCTGTATTTCAATTGTTGGTAGCATCATTTTCTCAGCAGAACATTTCAAAAACACTTTCCTCCTTTTCCTCTCTTTACTTGATTACCAGTTTTTCTCAAACTTATCTCTGATTCATTTATTCCAGCTCCTCATCCACACCATAATTTCAATCACCACAGTTTAGGGCCTCTGTTCACTCACTACATACTCCCTTTGAGTGATTCAGCATAAATATGTTCGCCAGATTTTCATTCTTCTAACAATTTCTCTCTATATGTTTCAGAATGCAATTGGAATATAGATGACCTCAATGTAGCTTATCTCCCATTTTTGCCTTGAGATTGAATATCC
The DNA here is from genome assembly GCA_003697995.1 of Taxidea taxus jeffersonii. Classification (NCBI taxonomy): domain Eukaryota; kingdom Metazoa; phylum Chordata; class Mammalia; order Carnivora; family Mustelidae; genus Taxidea; species Taxidea taxus. The sequence continues at coordinate 12,578 of ML109907.1, read as the reverse complement.
TAAATACTGATGCCAGCACCATTTTCTCCCCCATTTTCCATAACATCTTGTTCCCTATTCTGTGTAGGTGATAAGCCCTACTCATCCTTCTAAGATTAACTGTAGTATGAAGGATTTTCTGCATTCAAAGTCTTCATGATATTTAACAAGCAAATTATTTTTATCTCCCTTTGATTTCAAACAGCACTTGTTACAAATTTAGATTCTCTCTCCTTTCTCATCAAACTGTACCCATTTGTTTATAGGTTTATATAAATAATAAATGTTATGTTTTCTCACTACATGGGCAGCTCCTCACTGATAGAGCCTTGTTTTTTTCTGTGTATAGTTTTGTTTCATTTTTTTAAAAAAGATTTTATTTATTTACTTAACATAGAGAGATCATAAGTAGAAAGAGGCAGGCAGAGAGAGAGGGAGAAGCAGGCTTCCCACCGAGCAGAGAGCCTGACATGGGGCTCAATCCTAGGACCCTGAGATCATGACCTGAGCTGAAAGCAGAGGCTTAAACCACTGAGCCACCCAGGTGCCCCTTGTTTCAGTTTTGAGTTACCTTGGTAAATTGTACTCTGGAAAGAATATCGTATTGATTTATTAAGTAAATGAATGAACTATGGAGTATACTCTTGACCTGACATATAAAAATACGAAATAAAGGTTTGTTGATTTTAGTTAAAATGAGATAGTATGGACAGAGTCAATAGCTTATTATATATAGAATTTTGTGTCCCAGGTGCTGATTACTACTTTATTTCATTGTGTATTTTAAAACTGATATTAAGTTATAAATCTGCATTTTGGTAATAAATAATTTATTATACCTAGGAAATCTGACATATTTCTCAGAATTATATTTTACAAGTATTTACAAAATAATCAATATATGTTAAGCACTTACTGATCTGAAGATATCTCCTCAAACTTAGCAGGAATATTTGCCTTGTGAACTTTTACACATTACTGTTTTTCAAATAAAAACCTGTATTCAAGCAAAGCCTAACTTTAAAATCCAATAATATTAAGAAAAACAACAGCAAAAAAAATCCAATCAGCTACAGAGCTCTAATACTTAACTGTCCATCCCCAGCCCATATTCTTCCCCATGCACTGGTTTCCCCAAAGGATCTTCAAAAAGCACCACTCTCAGCAGCTCTCTGTTCTAAGGTAACATCTTCTTTCTTTTTTTTTTTTTTTCTTAAGATTTTATTTATTTGGCAGACAGAGATCACAAGTAGGCAGAGAGGCAGGCAGAGAAAGAGGGAAGCAGGCTCCCTGCTGAGTAGAGAGTCTGATGTGGGGCTTGATCCCAGGACCCTGGGACCCTGGGACCATGACCTGAGCCAAAAGCAGAGGCTTTAACCCACTGAGCCACCAGATGCCCCTAAGGTACCATCTTCTATAACAGATGTTCAATGACTTCAGAACAAGGAGTTGGGATGAGAGCAGTGGGCATTTAAAGTGGACTAACTCATTTGGTCATCTGTTAAGTGTGCAACCCTACTATTTTCTTATGCAAAGTCTTTCTCTGTGTTGTTATATCTTCAGCTTCTATTCCCTCTTGTGCCAAGCAGCTGTCCAAAGCCTTCAGTTAGAATTTATATTAATCTAGGTTGTTTATGAGAAGATAAGTGGCCTGAAAACATCCATAAATGCATTTGAACATGTCCTAGAAAATTTTATCTTCCTTGTTTCAAAAATGTTGCCACTTTTTTTTATTTGTGACCTTGATTTTGTTTTAAGATTTTATTTATTCATATGACAGAGGTCACAAGTAGGCAGAGGCAGGCAGAGAGAGAGGAGGAAAGCAGGCTCCCCATTGAGCAGAGAGCCCGATAAGGGGCTCGATCCCAGGACTCTGGAATCATGACCTGAGCCAAAGGCAGAGGTTTAACCTACTAAGCCACCCAAGCGCCCCTTTATGATCCTGATTTTATCTCAAATGTGGGCAGATTCTATGAGAATGTGACAAACAGGTGGGATAACTTGTGCATTATCAAACTGGATATGGGAATATTTAAAATATTAAGGAAAAAATAAAAAGTAATCTATTACATTTCCCTACAGCTCTGGGAAAGAAAGAATACTAACATATCCTTTTAAGATATAGATTTTTATTTTATGAGTTAATCTTGCTATACTTCAAGAAATTTCTTCCTTTTTTTTTTCTTTATATAGGTTTCAGGATTCTCTCCATTCATTTTTTTTTTAATAGTCTTTATCGGGATCTAGGTACTATTCTGATTTCTAGAGATATGAAGTGGACAAACAAAATTTCCAGCTGCATGAAGTTTATATTTATCAATGATAAGAGATAGTAAGATAAATAAGAAAAATGTAATTTTTTGTCAGTAATGTTACTTTATAAATTCATATCAGTATAGTCATAAAGATTTTCCCCTACTTTCCATCTTTAACTTAAAACTTTTAATATGCTTTCAGTGAATTTTTCTTAATTCTCCAAAAACTGTAGGCTCTCCTACATGTTCTTTACTTTTAACTGTGATCCTTCAGCCACCCTATCTTTCTCTAGCAATCTCTCTCTCTAAATGATTTTTGTTCCACTGGCGCTCGGTGCCAAAGAAAGTGATATATCCTGATGAAGCCATTAAGCACTGTACTACAGACATTAGGGATGATATAGGCATGATTTCAATCATGCAAAAGGAAACTACCCTAGTTCTAAGAAGGAAAAGCACGAGAAGAGCTTAACCCACTCCATTCTACATTTTCATTTCATTAGACTGAAATCTGGGAATGTCAGAACAAATTAACACTTTCTCCCCACAAAAGCAATCACTGTAAGTATCATCATCAGACGCATGTTGAGCACCCGCAGGGAGAAGGGCTAGGGCTTAGAATATGCCACACACTGAAAAGAACCAAAGTACAAATTGAGGAGAAAGAGCTGATAATATGGAAAATTTGCTAAAAGAAAGTTGAACTTTGCACTCTATGCTGTAATGAAGATTTTCTTTAAAAATATCTGTTACCTAAAAGTCATGATATTGTTTTCAAGCTCTGTTATAACCCCAAATTATACTTAAGTATCTGTTTAATAACCCCCATACTTAAACCACCCCAATATTCAATTTTCTTTGAAATATAATTGTAACTTGCTTTATCAAATAAATCCTTAAGTGGAATACATAAACTATGTATTTTTCAAAAACCAAGTTTTACATTAAGAATAATAAGAGTCAAAGATCTAATAGAAAATATGCTGGCCAAATGCAAAATTAGAGTAATTGGGCTTTAATTTGATTTTATTATTGGGATGAATTCAAAGTAATAGAATGTTCAAGGCACTTCATGTTTATTGTCAGCTTTGTTGGAGTTTGAATTTTTTTAATTGAAATACTTCTAGATTTTTTTGTATATGGTATATGTACCATTTGGCATATATGGTATCAAAGTAATTTCTGTATAGCATATTATACTTTGGTAATGACTAATACATCTCATCTAACAAATGAGAGATATTTGCTCTTAAGGAAGGCCATTCCAAAGTGGAAAAAAATATTCAAATTACTTTAATTCTTTTTGCAAATACTTACTAGTATTTTACACCTAAACCTATGCTGTCTTTCATAATGACAAATTCTAGATAATGGAATGCATAACTATTAAGCAAAAAACAAAAATAAGCATTTGAAATTAAAATCATCCCCCAAAATAAAACAGACTTATATTGTTAGTGGTAATTTAAGCTAGTTAAACACTAAGGCACATATTTTCACTACAAACCTCCTATTTTCTCTGAAAAATACTGAATATATTTCAACTTTTTATTGGTACCCTAGGTTCCCATTAATACCAGTTATTTAACTGAGTATATTAAAATGCAGACCCAGGGCCTATGGAACTATGAAGAACCATTTGCCTCTCCATAAAATCACACTGAAATATTCAGCTTGAAAGATGTGAGGGTCTACTTTTCTTATTTTCCCATCTCTTCTTCCCATGATATTGAAAACTTAGTTTTCACTGCCATTTCTGTAGCTAATAAAAGCATCTCCTCTCTTTGTAGTTATTAGTCTAGATTAATGTGATCTTGACAGCAAAATCAATCTTTGTAGAATTTAGTATAAACTAAGAATATATAGACCTTGAGCAAGGATCCTATAGTCTTCTCTTTAACACATGTATATAGATATTGAACTTGCTTTGAATGAATAATTTTGTGTGTGCATATAAGTGTGACATAGTACTAATTTGATTAGATTAATTGATTAGATTAATTAATTAGATTGATTGATTAGATTAGATTAATTGATTTGATTGATTGATTAATTAGAAAAAGAGAGAAGTCATCGTTTGGAAACATGGGAATTAGAACACATAAGTTATAATGAAAAATCTATCATTTTAAAGTGGCACTAAGGTCTGATAACTGGTTGATCTGCCAAACTTGTTTTCATATTTACTATTTTGAAATTATTATGTTGATTTTTTATAGCTTTTGTTATACAGATATAATAATTTTACATATACTTAACACACAATTAAGTGGATTTTTTTTTGAGATGAGGTGATCAATATAAGGAATGGGCCCTTTCACAAATAAATTTAAATGCTAATTGGAGAACAAAGTGAAAAACTGAGTACAAACACAGGATAACACCATGAGGATTTGGTGTTTTAACTTTTAAGTGTGGAAATTTTCTATTCAAAATGTGATCTGTAGCCTAGCATAATCTGTTTAACCTGGAAATTTGTTAGAAATGCAAACCTGTAGGTGTGATCCCACATCAACTATCAGAGTTTGCATTTTTTAATAAGGTCCACCTGCACTCTATATGCACATTAGTGTTTGAGAAATGTTTTCACAATAGATCGTTAGAGATTTATTATGATTATGAATACTTTCCAAATACATGGAAGATGCCATACTAACCATAACAGAAATGCATGAAAGGTTTCTAACCATAAGAGGCTCTGGGTCTCAAAATCCAGAAATGGGTAAGCCCAACCAGGCAAAGGAAACACACCTAGGGAGATTACTGGGAGATAGGAAAGTCTGAGTGGTCTCTCAAATAATCTCCTAATGGTAAATTCTCGATATTCTACTAAGTTTAAACTCTTTTCTTTGAAGATAGAATCCTCATTAAAATTAAATATACTCAATTAAATCCCACTCCATCTCTTTAAATCCTACCAGTCTTTCAACCCTCCTATTTATGGTCTCTCTCCTCTTTAAGATCTTCTTCAGGCTTCTCAGTTGGAAGGGATTCCCACCCCTTTAGAAGCCCTGAAGCAAAATCAATCTGGACCACTTCTATGATATTGATTTACTTTATCACTTTGTTAGGTGGGACTGTTTTCATGTGTGTAACAGATTAAATATGCTTACATGTGTCTAATACTACATACACACACGATTGTAAGATCCTTCGTGGGAATAGCCATAGTATATCATTCTTTGTAACTTTGGCAGTATATAGCACAGTATCTACCCCATAAAGGCTTGAATGAAACTGAGCAGAACAAGTAATAAAGGACAGCTTGAGAGATGCCCACCTGGAACTGGGAAGTTACAGTAAAGAATATGGGTTTCAACCAGTTCTCTGTTTTGTCCAGGTGTGTTGAAGAATATTAATAATCCCACTCTTCACATAGTTCTTTGAGGAATCTACCAGAATGCTGTGAAGGGATAGCATAGCTGTTGATTAAGTTATAAATATGGAAGCATTGAGGGCTAAATGTAACTTTTTTTTTACCCCTGTTATTTACCTTTTTTTCTTATCCAACTGAACTCTAACTTGCTGTCCTGAACGATCTGTATGCTTTGGCATCAATCTTTTGCATTCATTATTATTTCAGAAAGTAGCATCCTTTTAAAAATCAGATTGAGAAAAGTCAAGTAGAATCCTAGGCAATATGCTTTAAATCCAGGTAAATTTTATGGTTTTCTAAATGAAGAGTAGGCAGGTAGACTCTGAGTTAGCTATCCCAGCTTAAGGGCTACATGCAGGTAGGGAAAGAGCAAGAATAAGTAGCATGAAATCTATCCTTTCTGGTGGCAAGACCTCATTCAGTTAACCCCTTCCATTAGGAGGGAGTAAGACAGTGTGCAAGTGTACTAATGTCATCATCTAGAAATAAAACTTCAGTATGCCTTAAAATTTTACACTGAATCTAGCTGGATTTTCATTATTTACATGCATATGCACTGCAGTCAACATGGTAACTTTTTTTTAACCTATGTGATATAAGGAGTCAGGTTCTAATTTTAGACACATTTCAGGTTGGACAAATCTCTGTCTTCTACTTAAGCCAGCCCTTAAGTATGCATGAGTATCACCTGAGAAGTATATAGAAATCTAAACTCCTTAGTCCCAAAACTTAGTCACTCTAATTTTTTAGGTCTGAAACAGGGTAGGACTTGAACTTTTAATGGGAACCCCTTATTATTTTTATGTGAAGAATGACTACCTACTAACCTTTGTTAAAAAAAGAGTAATGTCAAAAAGTATGACTTTAGTTGTCAGCCAATTTTTTAGAAATCAGACTGGTTACTTTTTAAATACTTCTTTTTCTTCCTACAATGTTCATTTCTCCCTTATCCCTGAAGTAAGCAGCAAAGAAGGTAAAATGCTTATGTACATAATCTGTTGATGTGTATTCAGAAACAATCTTTTGGAGAGGGTACCCCAAGTTCCAGTTGGCCAACACAGTCCAAGCTTATGCCCTTAGTACCAGCAATGCACTCTTTATCATTCTCAAAGGATCCAAGTTTGAACAATGAGTTAGGTGGTCACCATAATCCTATTTTAACAACTAAACTGAGGGATGTGGAGAAATATATATGTATCTAAATAATGCTGTTTTGTGCTTTTCCAATTGTTTCTTAAGTAAAGAGCATAAATGTCATCCAAAAAATGTTTTTCCAAAATGAAGTGACTACCTAACTTTTAAAAGGGTTATGATCTCCAAAATGTATCCTTAATAACAAATTTTACACTCTTACTAGGGGGTGGGGGCATATTAGGAAAACTATCTAATGTCCCACAACTAGGATAAAAATCTAATGTCAATAAAATGTCAAAACATAAATCTAAAAATAATTTAATTTAAAATATATGAAACCATCATTTATATAATTCCATTAGGTTTTTCTGCCAGACCTTAATTCGAAATGTGTAAATTATTAACCATATTACATTGTATTCAGTTCTTCATTTTTCACTAATAGGTGGCTGCCTAAATTTCTACAGTTGCTATAATTTTTCTTATGAATTTATAGAATTTTAATATTAGATTACATGAAAAAATACTTACTGGGTTTTTTTTAAGCTTACAATTTTACTCACCCTGTTCAACTACTAAAACTCAATTTATTAAGGGTATATGATGAGCAAGAAGAAGCAAGAACTATGCTCCAGCTGCTATAAATCCAAATTTCTGAAAATTGAAAATCTCTTGCAGGATCTTCAGTTTCCACACCTCAAAATGAACAGGGAAACGGACTTACACAAATGTGTACCGGTTCCTCTTGGAAATTCAGGGACCTGACATTATGAGACTATTGTGATCCTAATTTTACTTAAGAATTCCTAACAAACCCTGTGCCAGTCTTCAGGACTTTTCTGTTTGCCTGTCTGTCTACCTGCCTGCCTGCCTGCATACTTATTTATTTTTCAATTCACCAACCCAAATCCACTATCTAAGGGTAAGTGAATATGTCTACTTCTGTGAAACAAGCTCTTCTGTCTTGGTTCCCCCAGGTGAGCTGACTTCTCTCCTCCATCCCTTAGCATGACCTTTTATCTTATTTAAATATCTGAATCTGACCATCACTCCTCCACTGCTGAGAAATAAGACAGACCACCACATTCACTCCGATGCAACTAGACATGCCAGAAACACTGTTTGCAGAGACCTGATACCTAAATATCATCCTGTGGTAGGAGCTTGCACTGAGAGTCAACTTCCAATATCTAGTGTGTGTGGCTCTGGTTTCAGAATGAGAATTAAGTGACACCAACCACAGCAGATTCAATTGAATGGATATCAAAACAAGGTGAGTTCTGCTGAAAAGATGATTTTTCTGGAACAGGAAATAAGTTTGGAAGATAGAAAGAGAGTTAGTTTACTTTCCATCTCTAGCACCTGACTGACAGTCAGTTCCAACATCAGAGAATCAGAGTTCATCTGAAACCCATCTTCCATCATCCTGCTTTCAGACCTCCCATCCACCTCCTCTTCCTACATACAGAGATTCCATCCTACCTAGATTCAGTCTCAAATTATATGTAAGGATCTCTGGACTCATCCTACTTGGGGGATGGTGAATCTTACTTGACATGGATACATCACAAGGGCCACACTTAATTCAATAATGACCAATGCAGTCACCACCTTCAATTTTGGATTTTAGCTCAACCCACTGATTGCCTGGATTAAAATGACCAATCCACCTTCTTGCATTGAAGCTTAACTTGGTGCTAAGTTTTTTGTATCCCAAAGATTAAATATACTTGTGTAAAATCCAGGTTTTGTAACAATCTATACAGCCATCTCTGTGGGTAATTTTAGGCATGTTGGATTGGACATTCCAGTTTTCACCAAATATTTTTTCAAAGAACAAAACAGGATTCTGTTCAGACACATCTGATCAAATCTCCAGGCAAGTATAGAAGGAAAATTAAAGGCTATAAAAAATACTTCTCAAAAAAAAAAAAAGACTTCTCAAGCAGGCAAGAGAACTAGGCACACTTATCTATTTAAAATCTGTCTCACAGTTTTAGATCATTAGTCTCCTTGACATGTTGAGTGGCCAATGTGAAGATCTAATGCTCAACCGAATACCACAAAAAACAATCAAAACTGGGAGGGAAGGGAGAAAAGGTCATAACATTCCTAAGCCAAAGTTTTCTAATATTTTAGCTAAAACTTATTTGCAACTTAAGAATGAGGAATGCTTCAAACTTATTCACAGTTCATGAAAAATTTCTAGTTGGCACTGAAAAGAATTTTCAGGGAAATCTGAATTTTGCAACTGATTGCCCTACAAAGCCTACATTATTTTGATAATTATGTTCATGAGGAATTGTTTAAGAGGTAACTGGTGTGTGCTTATATATATAGATCTGGGCTACCGTTTAATTTCTGCTAGATCTCAAAACTATGATCTTTTATATCATATGCAAACTTGAAATCTACTCCTGCAGTTCTTCTGCCATTTTAAATAAAATATATTCATAAGAAAAATTTAGAGTGAGTATTACTTATCTAAAAAGTTTATCTTCATAGGAGGTAAGCTGCACTGAAACTTTACAACAAATTGTGGAAGCAGAGTGAGAGAAGAGAGAAACAAAAGGGCACTAATGTGTATGTAATATGATTTGCACTTCATAAAGTTAGTAGAAAAAATATCATTGGTCAATTCCTCTGATACTCATGAATTTATAACTGAAGTATTGTTTATGCAGGTGTTAAATAGAATATATGTGTATGTGTACATACAATTCTGCCTATATTTGGCAAATATTCTTAATTAGATTAAGGTGGTTATAGAACCAGAAAGGGTTTATAAGCGAGAACTTAAATCTTAAGGTTGATACCCAGGCTTATTTTTCAAGTTGTATATTCAATTTTATGTTGTTGCACTTCTGGGTCTATATGGTATGAAACATTTTAGTGATAATTTTCTTTCCAGTGAACTTAATATTTTAGCCTAATATGGTATTAAAATATTTGGGCATCACTACTTTAAATGATCATTAAAAATCATTCTCTAGTAACAATAACATATGTGCACAGTACTGATTCAGTATTAAAGAAGCATTTACCTTTATTATTTCATTGAATCTTTGTGAATCATCTGTCCCTCACAGATGAAGACTGAGCCTTCTAGAGACTGTGTAATTTACTTAAACTATGCAGCTGGAATGAGTCAGACTAGGAACTTGCAACCTGGTTTTATACTTAATATCTAGATACCTCATTACTGAATGAATTTGCATTATTCTTTATGTGTTTATTTATTTGGGGACCTGTTGATGCTTGGGAATCTAAGTGGAATAATAGTAATAGGTATGTGTACATGACTTGACAGAAACAGCAAAACAACATCGTCAAAAACAAAATTATAATAAGTGGTAATGAAACATAACAAAGGAAAAGTATATCAGGATAGAAATATCTGCATTTGCACTCTGATGAACTATATACACAAATTATACTTAAATGTACCAGTGGAATTTAGTGCAAGTGTTAGTCATTTAAAAAAAATCTATTCTAATTCAAACAAACCTCAATGTCCATAGTTTCTAAAGAATGTTTTCAATGTAAAATACTACACCCCAAAACTGTGACCTGCTGTGTTGTATTCAACCTGGAACTCCACTTTTGTAGAAGTTTTGCTGTGACTTTAAATGGGACTAATTATAAGCAAACTCCAAATAATTTTCCATGTCTTTGTGAATGCACAAAGTTATGGAATAATGTATGTAGAAAACACTGTCCAATAGGACTTTCTGCCGTGATGAAAATAGTTTAAATTCGTACTGTCTATATTTAGCAACTGAGCATTTGAAAAGTGGTTAGTGGCACTGAGGAACTGATTTTTAAATCTTATTTAATTCACCAAATATAAGTTTAAATAGCCACATATGGCAAGTGGATACCATACTGGACAGCACAGGTCTAGTACCCTGACACTGAATGAGTAATGTGAGGACCAGCAGCATTGTGATCACCAAGGAGCTTGCTAGAAATGCAGAATCTGGGTGCTTTGAACAAGAACACTTAGGAACAAGTTATCCAGTTGATCTGAAGTTGATCTGAAGAATCCAGTTGATCTAATGTACCATCAAGGTTTGAGAAGGAGTGATCTAATATTAAATTAGTAGTCTAAATAGTAAACTAACATTGTCTGTGCTGTATAATTTCAAAATTTAATAGAGAAAACATAAATATAAATCATGATATTGCTTTTAAAGGGTAAAGAGTCTGCATCTATATCTACCAAAAACAAAATATTTCTATGAACATTAAAAAGCTAGGCAATGAGCTGATTTCCAAATATCCAGATGTTCAGCATTATGTTTCCAAAATATACAGCCCCACCCATTCTTCATATGAAAATTTGCCTCCAGATGTCTGGCATCATGTTGGTGCCAGTACATCCTTCAGAGCTACTCATGGCCAACTTGCTCACTGTACACTTGTGAATTGCCATGATGATCTGTAAAGGAAAACAAGTGCTGTTTTTCCAAAATATTTTCTGTCATAAGAGGCAATTAAGCTCGTTAAGGGAGAGTGGCCACCGAAGTGTAGAGTGTTGTGCTTCTCTGGTTTTGCCATTTCCTACACACAGACCAGAAACCTCAATACCCTAAAGAATAGGTATTAACACTGCCTGAAAATGAAAAACAGATTATCTCCATCTAAACCATTGCATCTTTTTCCTTAGTGTTTTAGTTTGGGGGTGTTTTAAATATTGACAGCTTAAAACAGACAACTTGTAATATATCGCCTTCAACAGCCCATTGGAAAATAAATAACACTTTTATCTCTCTACCGTTAACCTGCTAACACCAATTCTTTATTCAGTCAGTTTATTTTGACTTGGAGAGTCATGGAAAGTCAAGCCCACTACTAACAGGGTGGAATTAAACAAGGAAATTTCAAGTAGAGAAAGTTGTGAGGACAGTGGAATACACATGATTGGGAAGCATCCCACACACACCTGAGAAGGGTCAACAGTGGGTTAACTCACTGGGAAGACATATAGCCACTGAGAACACTTCACTATATGGGTAGTCTCAGACTCAGGAAACCCCCCAGAGTTGCCTGCAAACCCTTCAATTTTTCTTTGCTAACTTCTTTTCCTATTCTCCATAGATGCACACTTCGAACTTTAGCTCTTTTCAAGCTCTGTTTCTAAGGAACACTGCTATCCAACTCTGGACAGATAATTTAGAAGCCATTAGTTGACAATCTTTTTAACTTGCTTCCCTCCAGTTCCAAAAATACATGTCTCTAATAAAACCCCATCTTAACCTCCTTTTTTCCATGTTTCAGTGAACAGACATTTCATTTCATAGTCCCAGAGTCAGCTTGTCACCCATGTTCTGTATAACATATTCCTGCTTCCTCCAGTAACTCAACATACTAATCCCTCCCAATTCTACTACTTGAGTCTGTTCTTTTGTAGCTTGTTCCCTTATATAAAAACTACATATCTCTAACTTGTTTAAAAGTATTAAAAAATGAAATCTACCTTGATATCATGCTACACTCTAGTCACTCTTTACCTTCTGTATTTCAGAGCCAAGCCAATGAGTCATCTATCTGTACACATTTTCAAACATACTGTAATTAAATTTTCTCTAACCATTTTCTTGAAAACTTTCTCAACATGTTTTTCAATAATCTGTTGCTACACACTGTGTGTGGGAAGGGTGAGATGGAGCACACACTTTTACTTTCTCTCTTAGCTAACCCACCTGCAAAATTTAGTCCTGACTGACCACACCCTCCTTCTGGACACCTATCCTCATAAGGTCCTTATGACTACATTGCAGTTCGCTTTTCTCTTTGTCTCTCTGCCTTCTACTCAAACTTTGTGTAGCTTC
>ML109906.1:883-65718 GCA_003697995.1 Taxidea taxus jeffersonii | reverse complement strand
TATGCCTCAGTTTCCTCATCTATAAAAATGGGGATAACAACAGTGTCCTCCTCTTCTGCCAGGAAATTCCTAAGAGAAGTGAAAGCAAATCTTCCGAAGAAAAACTCCTTCACCTGAGGCCTACAAGGATTCCCAAAGAAAAATTTCTAAAGAACATGAGCTCAGAGTCAAGAACCACAAAACACACGAGTGAGAACCAATGGAAACAATATATAACAGCATCAGGCCCAAAAAGATTTTAGTTACTGGTATTATTAGACAGCATAAAAATATGTTTCATGTGTTAAAAGAATAAAAAAGGATGAAAATACAAAATAGGGAAAAACGATTAAAATGTGACCAAGAAGATTTGAAAAAAATAACGGAATACACTGTCTAGAAATTTAAAAAAAATTAGTAAGTGAAATTTAAAACTTGGAAAATATACTACATAGCAGATTAGACATCACTGAATGGGGAGTTGAAGAGAGATGTGAAAAAAATCATCTGCAACACAGAATAGAAAAAGAAAATGAACATGGAAAACTTAAGAGTTAAGATACATGAAGGATACTGTAAGAAGTTCTGACACCCAACTAATCAAGGTCTTCCCAATACACACAATGGAATAATCACTATGCTAAGAGAAAATAACTACCATCCTAGAATCTTATACCCAGTGAAACTATCCTCCAAGAATAAAAGTAAAACAGGAATATTTTCAGACAATTAATTACCAACAGACTCTCACCAAATAAATTCTATTTCAAGGAGGAAAATAAATCCAAATGAAAGTCTAATACGCAAGAAGGAATGATCAGTGAGAAAAATGTTATTTTTCAGTGTATCTAAAACAAATATTCACTCTATAAAACAAAAGGTCAGAATAATTTATGGTGTTAACAAACTAGCTATAACAAGACATTGCATAAAAGAGTACAATGGGTCGAAGGAGTGAATGAAGGTAAAATGTTCTGAGGTCCCTATTTCATTTAGGAAAACAGGAAACATACCAAGTAACTTGAGATTTTATTAAGTGTGTATTTTTATTTTATTTTTTAAAAGATTTTATTTATTTATGTGACAGGGAGAGAGACAGCAAGAGAGGGAACACAAGGAGAGGGAGTGGGAGAGGGAGAAGTGGGCTTCCTGCTGAGCAGGGAGCCCGATGTGGGGCTCGATCCCAGGACCCTGGGATCACCACCTGAGCCAAAGGCAGATGTTTAATGACTGAGCAACCCAGGCGCCTGTAGATACATATTTTTAAATATTAAAGGAAACAACTACAAAAATAAAAAAAAATAGAGAATATAACATCCAAAGTAATAGAGAAAAAGAACTGAGAAAAGACTACAACTTAATCATCCAACTGAACTCTCTAAAAGTTAAGAAAAATGACCTCTCCACCCCAAAAAGATATAAAAAGGCAGGAAAAATAGCACAGGATGGTGGAAATAAATCCAAATGTACCTATAGTGATAATCAAAGCAAATGGACTAAATTATATAATTAGAAGACAAAAGAAATACAGTTCCAAACTGGGAAGAAGGGGTCCAAGGTATTTCTCTGCATTCTGGGGCCAGTTTAACAACCGTAAATCCCAAGATCCATGCTTAATTCTCTGTACATAGCAAAACAACAACAATAACAATAACAGCCAACACAAATACAGAGCTTACTATATGTCAGAAATCGTTCTCAGGGTTCTCCATATGCTACTCATTTAATGCTAGAAACTGGATTTTGCACCTTGGAGACCAGGTTACTCCTGTTCAGATTTCATTTTTTTTTTTTTTTTAAGATTTTTTATTTATTTTAAAGAGAGAGATCACAAGTAGGCAGAGAGGCAGGCAGGGGGGGGGGGGGGGAAGCAGGCTTCCTGCTGGGCAGAGAGCCTGATGCGGGGCTCGATCCCAGGACCCTGGGATCATGACCCGATCCGAAGGCAGAGGCTTTAACCTACTGAGCCACCCAGGCGCCCCCAGATTTCATTCTTAAAAGCAGCCACTTCTGGCCCAAGAGTCAGCAGGTGGAGGTCCTAATGAAGGCAGGCCAGGTCTGCCTCTCCCGTCCCCAGCCACATCCATGACCTACCCATTTCTCCTGGAGCCGGTTCACCTCCTCCTCATGGGCTGACTTCTGCTGCTGCAGGGCCGTCTGCCCCTCATGCTCAGCCTGGGCCAGCCGACTGGCTGCCGTCTCCCGCTCCTGCTCTGCCCGACTCCGCTCGGTGTCCAGTTCCAGCTTCAAGCACCTCACTTCCCCTGAGATGCCACAGATGGGTGAGCTCCCACTCGGCCCCTGCCCTCTTTCTTTCTCCCCTCTCCTCAGACCTCGGGAGCAAACTCCTGTCTCAGAGGCCCTGGGCCTGGCTACAGAAGGGCCTCTGATAACTTCCCACAGCCTTGGTGGCTTTCCACATCCCCATGGAATGAAGTGTCCCCATTCCAGTTGGGGTCTCACCTTGAATGACTTCTTTGGCGCGAGTGACAGTTTGAATCTGGACCTCCAGCTGGCCCCTGGTGACCTCTATCAGAGAATTTTGCTGTTGGACCTCAAACAGACTGCTCTCCAGTTGCTCCTTGGCTGAGCTGTGAGGTTCAGGAATCAGGAAGAGTTCTGACCCATCAGGCCCCTTAACTTTCCTTAAGAGGAGCTGGGTTCTAAGTACTGACCACCCGTAGAAATTAGGGAGCAGCCATAAATTCACAACTCACTTAGGAGTTGTGATACTTTGGGCAGGGAACTTGGTCTGGCTCCCCCTCACCTCGAAACGCTCCCTCTGCCCTTGTCCCAACTGGGCCTACCTGAGCCCCAGCAGTTGTTCGGAGAGGGCCTGCCGGTCTCGCTCCACGGCCTGCAGCCGCACCTCGAGGGCTGCTCTCTCCCGCACTAGGGCCTCCTTCTCCTGGACTTCCCGAGCGAGCACTTCTTCCCGTCGCTTTGTCTCCTGCTGCAGCTGGTCCAGCTGAGCTAAGGCTGCCTCCTGCTGATGACGGGCCTGGGAGGAAGAAATGGGCAAGCTACGGAGCGGAGGCAGGAACCGCCCCCCACTCCCCTGGGGTTGCTATCACAGGTTAGGGCCGCTGGCCCTTCAGGCATTCCTGACCCAGCTCTGTGAGTCCTGATGGTCACCCGCTCATGCAAATCCTACTTCCTGCGTCAGACTACAGAACTCCCGGCCCAGGAAGCACGCTCTCTCTTGCACGGGACCCTGTGTGTTAGGCTAGAAAGGAACTACCTCTAGGGAACTTTCAGTCTTAAGGAGTAAGACACCCAAAACATCAGGAAGAAAGTGATCCGTCTCTGAGAAAGGGACTCTGGAAAGGAGGTTTATGTATCATATTTTGGGCAATGAGAAGTCTGGTAGAGGAGAAGGATGACCTTTGAGCTGAGCCACTGGCTCAGAAAAAAATTTACTGAGTTGCGGCTAGGTGTCAAGACATTTTGTTAAAAGGTGGAGGAACAGGGATGCCTGGGTGGCTCAGTTGGTTGGGCAGCTGCCTTCGGCTCAGGTCATGATCCCAGAGTCTTGGGATCAAGTCCCACATTGGGCTCCTTGCTCAGCAGGGAGTCTGCTTCTCCCTCTGCCTGCCTATCTGCCTGTGCTCGTTCGCTCTCTCTCCCTCTCTCTCTGACAAATAAATAAATAAAAATCTTTAAAAAAAAAAAAAAAGGTGGAGGAACAGGGGGGCTTTGGGTGGGGAGCACAGTCAGTTAAGTGGCTGACTTGGTTTTTGCCTCAGATCGTGATCTCAGGGTTGTGAGATCAAGCCCCACGTTGGGTCCGTTGGCTCCGTGCTCAGAATGGAGTCTGCTTAAGTGTCTCTCTCCCTCTCTCTCTCTGCCCCTTCTTGATGCTCTTGCATGCTCGCTCTCTCTCTCTCTAAAATAACTAACTAAATAAATAAATCTAAAAAAAAAAAAAGATGGAAGAATAAAAGCAAGTAAGACACAGCCTTGTCTTCAAGGAGTTTTTGGTCTAATGGTGGAGACTATAAACAGATAATTATACCATGGTGTGCCTTGTGTGTGGTGTGGTGGCTGGGATATTCTGGAAGTAGAGTACCTAGGTCAGGCATCTAATTCAAGCCAGAGGGTGTGAGGTGCCAGGGAATCTGAAGGATTCTTATAGGAATTCTCTTAAAAAACTGGAAGGTGGGATGCTTGCGTGGCTCAGTTGTTGGGTGTTTGCCTTTGGCTTGGGTCATGGTCCCAGGGTCCTGGGACTGAGTCCTGCATCGGGCTCCCTGCTCAGTGGGAAGCCTACTTCTCCCTCTCCTACTTCCCCTGCTCATTTTCCTCCCGTCTCTCTGTCAGATAAACAAAATCTTAAAAAAAAAAAAAATCGGAAGATGTACCCCAAGCTAGTAACATTGGTCATTTTTAGGAAGTAGGATCTTCCCACTTTCTGGACCATTTCTGTTGAGTTTTCATCTTTTACGATGGGTTTGTGTGATGCCTTCGTGTAATGGCATCAGTTCTGTCCTCTCACCTCGCTTAGCTTCTCCTGAATTTCTTCTTTCTCTTCTTGGATGCCCCTGAGATCTGCCTGCAGCTCAGCCCTGCTCCCCTCCGCCTTCTGCAGCTCAGCCTCCAAAAGAGTGTTCTTCTCCCGAAGGGCTTCCCGGCTCCTCTCGGCCTCTGCCAGGCCCAGCTGCAAAGTGTTTCTTGCCTGCTCTGTTGCTTCCATTCTGTGGCACACAGACTGGTTCTCCTGTTCGAGCTACTGGTCAGAACGGGAAAGGCATCAAAGACCAATGGTTACAGCTTATGCATCAAGTGCTAAGACAGAAAACCGAGGGAGATGGGACTCTGTTCTCCAAAGGGGAACACAGGAGGGCTCATAGGACAGGCAGACTATGTGCATTTGTTTGCTCTGGTGCCTGTGTTCTAGGCACTGAATGGGTTGACGCCGCAGATGGTGATTAAAAGATAAAAAAGCTTACTCTCAAAGAATTCAGAATAAAGGGACTCTGGAACATTTCCAGGGCTCAAGGTAACAGCAGTAGTGAAGAGCCATGATACATCTGCAACCCACAGAGAAGACGCTTTGAGATGTAGGCTCTTCAGCAGATCCTTTTCTGGTGATTGCTATGATCTCATGCAATGAGATTAAACACCTAGTCTTCCTTCCAGAGGATGCGGGCCTTCTTCCTGGCCCTGGTGATTTTACCATACAGCCTATAGGTGGTTCTGCTGGAGGTGTGAAAGGGGACTATTTGTAATGGCCAAGCCCAGGTGTTACAGTCTTGGCTGTCCTCTGTACCCCCAATGCTCCTTTTGCTCATTTTGGGACTACATTTAGGAGCTGAGCTATCCTGGGCTGGTCTATTACAGACTCCTCCCTATTATGGGCATCAGGTTTATCAGTCACTGGCTGGCCTTCTGTCAGGGCCCAGACCTACCCTGTGGATCAGAGAAGTCTTTGCTCACCTGGAGAAGCTGCTGGTTTAGTCCAACTTTATCGAAGGCCAAAGCCTCATTTAAGGCACTGAGCTTGACAGCAGCAGCCCGAAGATCGGCGACCTCAGCCTTCAGGCTGTTCTCAGAACTTGACAGCTCAGAAACTGACTGTTCTGCCTAAAAACAAGGAGAGTTATGATCTCCCTGATATGAGGAAGTGGAGATGCAACGGGGGTGGGGGTAAGGGGGTAGGAAAAGAATAAATGAAACAAGATGGGATCAGGAGGGAGACAAACCAAAAGAGACTCTTAATGTCATAAAACAAACTGAGGGGGGTTAGGGGGGAGGGGGGTTGGGAGAGGGTGGTGGGGTTACATTATATGTTTAAATAAAAATAAAAATTAACAAACAAACAAACAAACAAAAAACCAAGCAGAGTTAAAGGGATGCCTTGCGCCAGCCTTCCTGCCACGGTGAGCAGCTCACGTCCCCAACACCTGCTGCTGTCCTTGTACAGAGAACACGCCATTCCTTCCCTTACATTCAAAACAAGTTTTCCTTCTTTCCTTCCTTCAATCATCGAGAAGTAGGAGAGGAACTCACGGTAGAGGCACAGACATCAGGATGTACAAACAACTAGAACTGCAATGACTTCATAGGCAATGTAACCCCACAGTGCTCTGGAAATTATTTACTGCATTTATTCGGTTTGGGGGAATCAGAAGTGCTTGGTAGAAGAGCTCGAAGTGACAGTGGGTATTGAGAGGTGAGGAAGAGTTTGTGGGTAGAGGGACAGGAAGGACGCAGTCCAGCCAAAGGGAAGAGGACCCCACAAGCAGCGGAGGCAGGAAAGAGCAGGGTGAAGTTGAGGACGTGGTCAGTGCTGGGTGGCAGGAGTCGAGGCGGATGGCGAATGAGGAAAGGATCTGGAGAGAGGAGGAGGCTGGAAACAGTTTGGGGCAGATGCAAAGGGCTTTGAACGTGTCACCAAGCAGCTGGGAAGCCACTGAATGGTTACAGGAAGGAGAGCAACGTCACCAGATTTACACTTTTGAAAATGATTCTAACTCCGGCACAGAGTGCACTGGGAGGGACAGAGGCCAAAAGCGGAGGCAACTAAGCTGATGTAGGGAATACGAAGGGTCTGTGGCTGGGAAGGTGAAGAATGAGTCAGGCTGCACACCCTTTGCCTAGAAACACACCTCTCTAAAACCCCACTCATCTTCCCAAAGCAAGAGAGGGATGGAGGCCCACCTACCCTGGTCAGCGCCAAGGTCACTTCTGTTTGCTCCTGTCTCAGCAACTCCCTTTCCAGACGACTTGCCTCCAGAGCCTCCCGAAGAGTGATCAGCTCACTGAGTGATTCTGACTGTCTGGCTTCCAGGCCCGCCAGCGTCTCCTGACTAGGATGGAAAGGAGAAGAGGCTGGGGGCAATCTCAGGGAGTGGCCACACCCCAAAAGGTAATAGGAGTATGATTATGTTTGCCACGCAAAAGGATGAAGAAGGTCCCTAAAAACCAGTAAGAACTCCGTGACATATAAAGTGAAAAAAGTCAGACATTGGGAGAAATTAAGAATACTCCTAGGGGTGCCTGGTCGGCTCATTCGGTAGAACATGAAACTCTTAATCTCAGAGTCATGGTTGAAGCCCCATGTTGGGTGTAGAGCCTACTTAAATAAAACAGTAGGGGTGCCTAGATGGCTCAGTGGGTTAAAGCCTCTGCCTTCAGCTTGGGTCATGATCCCAGGGTCCTGGGATAAAGCCCCACATTGGGCTCTCTGCTCAGTGGGGAGCCTACTCCTCAGCCGCCGCCCCTGCTTGCCTCTCTGCGTACTTGTGATCTCTACCTGCCAAATAAATAAAATCTTCTTACAAATAAAAATAAAATAAAATAAAAACAATAAAATTTAGTTAAAAAAAAGAATATATGCATGTATTTGCATGAAGCAGATAGAAAGACAATAAAGCAGTTTAAGAAGTTGCCTACAGAAGGAAGGGAAATGGGATGGATGAAACAGAAGAATTTTTAAAAAAAGAGAAACGTTAGGGAGAAGCTGAGGGAGAGGGAGAGAGAGGCTTTTAAGCAGGCTCCACGCCTAGCTCTAGACCCTGCAATCGTGACCTGAGCCAAAATCAAGAGTCGGATGCTTTAACCGACTGAGCCACCCAGTCACCCCTGTGTTTGTCTTTTTAAATAGTTTTGACTTTCAGGTCATAATAAATATTGATATATGTATTACCAGTTCACACTAATTAAATTTAAAAACATAATTATCTTTGTGGGTTTTCTATTCTTCTCCTTGGTAAGGGGGAGACCATTCCTCGCATGAGTCATGATTCTTATAGTAGTCCTTCAAGATTCCATTATCTGTGCCTCCTGCTGCAAGGAGCGAGAGCACAGGGGAGGAGAGGAATCTACCAGAGGGGAAGAACACAGTTACTAAAGACCTACCACATGCCAGGTTCTATGCCAGCATTTTGCAAGACAGTGCTCTAACCTTCTCACGGATCCTTCAAGGTAAATACTATCATCCTCATTTTACAAATAAAACAATCTCCCCAAGTGGCAGAGCCATAATCTTAACTAAGTTTTTGCCAGCTCGAAAGTCCTCGCTTTTTTATGACATTATATACCGGCATTTATAGATTCGCTAGGTCTCTTGATTCTGGACTTCCCTTTTTGACCAACTCATTTCCCATTCCTACCTGGGATAAGTCCTACCCTCCAGCCAGCCTAGCCTACTCTGTATATGCCACGAATCTGCTGCATCCTTTTCTTTGCTAATCTGTCCCTCCGGCCACTCTACCCATCAAAATATGTCCAGGCCCAGCTCAAAGATCACCCTCTCCTCCATGAGGCTTTCAATGATTAACTGTCACTCCCATGCATCCAAAGGACCCAGCTGGAAGCTCTGGTTCCCTCATACTTCATCTGGCCTCATGCCACAGTTTGCTATTTATTTGTCTGTTTTCCCCATTAGGCTGTAAACTGCTTGAGATCAGGACCTGGGTCTTACTTGTTTCTGTACTGCCGCAGTGCCTCAGCCCTTAGTGGGGCTCAGAAAAGCCTGGGTGAACTTGCTGTATTGATCTTCCTGCAAAAGGAGCAGTAAGCTAGTGGAAACCCACTGCACACCAGGCTTCGATTTACTCCACTTCCTATGAGATGGGAGTGGGTGGAGGAGGATGTGGAATTGAAGGGACAATCAAGCCTCAGGGAGGAGGGGACCTAGCACACTTACAGGCGCTCCCTTTCGCGGACAGCCAGGTGCAGCTCCTCCTGCTGTTCCTCCTTCTCACCCTGAGCGGAGTCCCCCTGCAACTGAAGCTCCACGTTCGTCCTCCGCAGCCGCCATGCCTCCTGCTCTAGCACCTCCAGCTGCTGCTGCAGCTCAGCCCTGGTCTTCTGCAGCAGCTCACGTTCCCTGGAATAAGCAGACCAGAGACGAGCAGAAACCTCCAATTGGAACCTCCAATTCTTCCTGGAAGCAGACACCACAGGATCAAAGGACAGAGGTGTCTGTTTCCTTTCAAAATCTCATCTTTGCTTTTGAGCAGGAAGTTGTTTTTTTTGTTTTTTGTTTTTTAATATCATCACAAAGACCCCAAAGTGAGTGAGCAGGAGTAAACAGAACACAAAGCAAGACAGCCCCGGACAGCCCTGGGGGTCAGGGAGGTCAGGGTCAGGCAATCAGAAACATCCAGGGAGGGACGCCTGGGTGGCTCAGTTGGTTAAGCGGCTGCCTTCGGCTCAGGTCATGATCCCAGGACGCTGGGATCGAGTCCCACATCGGGCTCCTTGCTCGGCAGGGAGCCTGCTTCTCCCTCTGCCTCTGCCTGCCTCTCTGTCTGCCTCTCTGTCTGCCTGTGCTTGCTCTCGCTCTCTCTCTCTCTCTGACAAATAAATAAATAAAATCTTAAAAAAAAAAAAGAAAAAAAAGAAACATCCAGGGAGTGAGTAAATGGCTGGATGAGGACTGAGCCGGGAGTGGGGCAGGGGGAAGGATGAACAGCCAGCCCCCTGCTCACTTGCTGAGAGACTCCACCTCCCCCTGGAGGTCCACAGTCTGCCCCGCCAGTGTGTCACGCTCTCCAGTGAGCTTCTGCAGCCGCTGTCTCAAGGCCTCGCCTTCCTCCTCCCACTGATCATGCTGTTGCTGCAAGGAGCTCATAGCTTCCTGGCAGCCCGAAAGCTGTTGCCTTAAGTCCTATGGAGGGAGAGTGACAGAAGTGAGATGGCGACCAAGAGGGCAGAATGAAGCCCCCTGAGAGTGGGGCTGGGTGAGGGGGCTGAGGGCTGGTACAAGGGTAAGCCAGGAATAGAGACGTGGCCAGTCAAGAAGACAGAGGATGAGAGATTACTACTGGGCTTCTGTGCTGCCTGGAGTTTCGGGGTCCATCATCTTCAGATGTGTGCTGGGGTGTGGTCACAGAGATGGTTAAGTGTGGCTGGAACCCTCAGAGTCGGGAATGCCTACCCATGGTCTCCCAGGGCTCCGGTGGCCTGTCTTTGTGTAGTACTATACAAAGATGGCATGCCAAGGGAAGCATACCACTGGGCACACAGAATGTGCCACAAGGACAGCTGGGCAGACACCGAGATTCTAATGAACACTTTGGGAGTGTTGAAAATACCTCATGGCTGGTCAACATAGTGGAAGGGAAACAGTCTAGGGACGCCTGAGTGGCTCAGTCGGTTGGGCGACTGCCTTTGGCTCAGGTCATGATCCTGGAGTCTCGGGATCAAGCCTGCATCGGGCTCCCTGCTCAGAGGGGAGTCTGCTTCTCCCTCTGACCTCCCCCTCTCATGCTCTCTCTCTCTCTCTCATTCTCTCTTTCTCAAATAAATAAAATCTTAAAAAAGAAAAAAAAAAAAAAAAGGAAAGGGGCAGTCCAGGTGAGGAAGGTACCTGGGGCACAGAGCAGTTCGGACACCCATACCCATGGCTGAGGAGGAATGGTCAGATTCTCACCTGTACAGCCTGGCGTCTTCGAGTCACCACCGAACGCACCAGAATAAGGGCCTTTTCTGGGTCCTGGGAATCAAACTGGGAGGAGAGGCCACTAGCGTCCAACTCCAAGGAGCAATCCTCACCACAGCCTTGGGCCATGTAGTCCCCTTCTTCCACCATGACCTGAAACCCAACATGGCAGAGTCACTACCCTACTGACCAAGGCCTATAGTCCACACAGAAGACTAACTAGAGAAGACTAATGGCTACATCCTGGACAAACCTGATGTTTTCCTTCTCACGTCCTTTCCCCTGCAGGTGGGTGGAGGGTATCTGAGAGCAAAAAGGATTGGTTCCTCCAATCCCTCACCTTTGGTCACCCAAACCTAGGACTAGCAAGAAGGCTAGAGTACTCTCTGAGGCAATTAACAAAAGAAGAAATGAAGAAAGGAGAGAATACTGATGTAACAAAGACCAGAGTCCAGCCACTGGCCTGAGACTTGCAGATGGCAATAAGGAAGAGGGTCTGCTCCAGGAGGCAGGGCCAGTAGGCAACACAGAAGCCCATTGTGGATGCTTAGCTACCCCTTAGCAAGCCAGTCCTCAAAGACACTCAGAGAACTCATTCCTCAAAGACCCTAAGCCCAAGCATCTCAGTGTGTGGAAACCTAGGCATGACTAAGAGGACATGGAGGCCTGCGGATTGGTGAGCCATGATCCGGTTTCCACAAACAGAAGGCTTACCAGTACCTGGGTTATATCCCTGATCACCTGCTGTAAAGACAGCTTCTCCTCTTGGGCACTCCTACTGAGAGATGCCTCGTGTTCCATTAATTCTGCATGATTTGTCTCCTGAACAGGGAACAAGACAGAGCTGTGAGCCAAACTTGCAGAAGTATCTACCGTTCCAGGCCTCAAATGAATCAGAAGCTCATTCTGTCTCTTCGGTCAACGCTACTTTTTCCTTGACTACAGATGAATGCTACTGTTGTCCTAGGACTCTGAGGACAGTGTGACGTGGTGATTAAGAGTTCAGAGTAAGCGAATCAGAGCTCCAAATGGGAATCCCTAGGTTAGAGTTCTTACTTGATCCCGTCCTAGCTTGGCAACCTTAGGCCGCCGCTTCTTTGAGCTTCTTTTCTCTTTAAAAAAGGGAAAATTAACAACAACTACTTCACAGGTTTGTGTTGAGGCTTAAATGAAAAAGATACATGTAAGTTACTCAACACAGTGCCAGGCACAAAGAAAATGCTCAATGAATGTCAGCTGTCATGGGAAGGAGGATGGCAGCTGTCCCTGAACAGCAAACTGATCCTGGAGACGTAAGGCTAGACCAGAGAAACCCCAAGCCCCAAAGCCTGAAGATTCAAGCATTCCTCAGTTCCTTCTGATCGTATTGTTAGTGAAGGCCTGAAGACACACACCTGCAGCTGTGTTTTCTTGGGCCTGCACTTGAACCAACATTTATAAATTGAGAGATTTTGAGAGATTTTATGGATTGAGAAATTCTGACTTTCTGGTTTTTCTCAAAAAGTTAACAGATGAGCCACTCCAGCCTCCAGGCCCCCACGGCAATAATTTTCTGAAGTTGAACAGTGGGCGCCTCTGCTAGAGGAGACTTGTATTTTTCGGGGTCCTGTGGTCCCTACGATGCCCCCTTGTTTCCTTAATATTGAGATCAAGCACCCCCTACTGTACTCAAAACTATGACAACGCTGGGCAACCAACCAGAATCCTTACAACTGAACCCACTTCGCTCTCTGGCATTATCTAGGCACTGTGGATATCAGACTTTGCAAATTTCTGACCAAAAGGAACCAAAAGGCATAAACAACTCTGAGTCCCGCCTGATCCCAACTTGGATAAGAAGACCAGAGGTTTGCATGTAGATGGTCATTCAGGATCTGCCTAAAGAGAAAGATCTGAAAATTCTAAGAAACAAAAGGAAATGTGGCATTAAGCCAGAGGTTCTAACTAGTCGAACCTTCAGAGAGTCCCTTTGATAATATCTCTGGCAGATGAGAAGCCAGGGACACGAACCTCACTCTTCCACAGGACAGACTTCTCAACTGCAGAGCCTCTCTTGCTGGTAGACAAACTGTCCCAGCCTGTGGCTTCTAGTCACTGACACTGCCTGTGCCGACCAGAAAACATTAAAGAAGCCAACTCCTTCCCCCGATGTCAGTCCTTCAGGTCTGTGGCGGCGGCCATTATGTGTTCCCTCAAGCCCTTCTCTCTCCAAGCTGACCATTGCCACACTCCTCAGTTGTTCCCCATGTGACTAGGTTTTGAATCTCTCACACAACCCCACCCTTTGCCGGTGTGCCTCGTAATGCGTGTCCCACTCTCTGAGGACATACTGGGTGCGCACATCAAGTAGTTTCCCCAGGAATGCAGGAGGGACGGGACACAGTACTTACTGATGAATGACTAATTCAATGAGTTAATTAATTGTCAGACTCAGCCAACATTTTTTTTTTTTTTAAATCAAGGCACATTTAACTGGTATCCTGCATCATCTGTCCATAAAGGACAGGGAACCTACAGGCCCACTCCCAACTCCTTTCCAGAACAAATGGTCACGTACCAGGATCTCCACTGTCTCTCTCAGAGCCTCTAGCATCTTCTCATAATCTTTATTTTGCTTCTGAGCCTGGGTCAGCAGAGCAGAGAGCTCGGTCACCCTGAAGAGAAGAGCACAGCACTGTCATCTGGGTGGCCCACTGAGGTGGACAGGCCTATCACACAGCACAACCCAGCCCCAATAGACACTCCCACTGCAGCCCCCCCACAGCCACCTGGGCACCCCCGCCCCTGTACTCCCTGAGTACCACATGACGCTATAGCCTTGAACTGGGGGGAAAGGCAGGAGTCAAAAGGCACTCAGACACATGCAGGGATTTACCACATCTCAAGGCTGGAGCACGTGTTTGAGGGCCCGAGAGCTGAAGGAAAGCCCTGGACCAGGCCTTTCCAGGCCCCACTTGGTCTTGAAGTCAAGCACCCTGAAGCCAATAAGAACATCAGAGTTGCCACATGGGAAAGTCCCCGGGTCCCTCCAGCCCAAGGGTCTCTGATAAGGAAAATGAAGGGGCAATTTGGGGAAGATTATGGTCAACCTCTCTGATATTAACCTCAAAGTTCAGGGAAATCATCATATAACTTTGTCACTTAATGCTACATCCTGGAGCTCAGTACCTAGTATTCTACGGGTAGCTAAATAAATATATTTTTTTAAGATTTTATATTTTTTTAAGTAATCTCTACACCTAGCATGGGGCTCAAACACATGAACTCAAGATCCAGAGCTGCACGCTCTACCAAGCCAGCCAGGCATCCCTAAATAAATATTTCTTAGATGAATGTTACTTAGGAGTTAAAATTATCTTTTTTCGATCTTAATAATTTTACTCTGTACCATATCTAAGAGCCTTCATTCACTGTATGGCCATTTATTTAATCATTGTATCTTTCAACAAACATTCACTGAATGTTACTTTACAGTAGATGAAGTGCCAAGCACTGGAGACACAGACTTAACAAAGACATGATGTCTTGTCCTTCCCAACCCAACCCAAAACAAACTGCTATTTACATCCACCACCAATAGGTGGTGACACAACTCTAGCCATGGGGTATAAGCCCCAACCTGCCCAGAAATTCAAGTGGGGCTCTTTGCTTAGGTCCCTGACCTTCTTACTATTATTTTTTAAACATCTATTTTGTCATAATCCAAAAAAAAAAAAAAGCTAAATAATCAGAGAGAAACAATGAGATCAATGCTGTAACAAGCAAGTCAAAAGGCCACACCAGGGCATAGAAATTTAACAGGCTACTGAGCTCAGAGAAGGCTTCTCAGAACCGTGCCTTAAAGGATAAGGTGGAGACGGGAGGGAAGCGTTCCAGGCTAAGGTCAGCATGTACCAAGGCAGGGAAGCATGGAAGAGCTTGGCTGTTCTGGGAATGGGAGTAGTTTGGTGTTGACAGACAACAGTCACTGTTAGGTCTATAAATCAACAGGAGAGAAGCTGAGCTGCAAGATAGTCTGAGGGCAGAGGGCAGTGACATGGCCCCAGCTGTGGCACTAGGTTTCAAATGAGACTCCCTCTCCTTCCCCTCTGGTGCGAGGAACGCTCTTCACACCCCACTCCCAACCACCATCAGCTCTCTCGATCCCCCTAAGGGAATCACCACCCTTCCCAGGACCCCAGCCCATCTCACCGATCCTGCAGCTCAGCCTTCTCCAGATCGCCCTGACTCTTCAGCTGTATTAACTCCTGGCTCCTTTCATGGGCTTCCTTCTCCAGCTCCTGGGTCTTGGTTAGTAGAAGCAGAAGCTGGGTTGGCTCACTCCCATCCAGTCTCCCAGATCCCTCAGATTCTCGAGACTGGGTACCCACAGTCAGGCGCAGACAGCAGGTCAGCAGGGACCCTGAAAGCTTCACATGCTCAGCCTTCAGCTCTGTCAGGTCTCTGAGTACAAGACAGGAGAAAGCAGACTCCGGTAAGGATGGATTAAGGGAGCATCGAGATCAGGCCCAGTGAAGCCTGAGGAGCAGGTCTAGGGAATTCATCTGAATCCAACAATATCTTCTCTCCCCACCCACTCTTCCATCCCCCCTACTTCATCCCCCGCTGCTACAGCAGCCCACCGTCCTAAGTCTAGAATCAGCAGGGGCAAACCCCCCTTCCTATCTCCACACTAACCTGTCAGTAGCTGACTTCATTTCCAGGAAATGGCGTCGGAAGGTCACCACCTCCCGCCACAGACCAAGAAGGCGACCGTGCTCCCCTTTCAGGTAGCCCTTGAAGAACTGTGTATTCAGAAACCCAGGTCATGTCAAAGGGCAGAGGACCGTCCTTTGCCAGCATCAGAGTCTTGCACTCCTCCTGACTACTCGGGAGAGGGAAGGAGGGACTTACAGGAGATAGCTTATGAATGGGTGTCTATATACAGGTCACACTGAAGTGTTTAATATAGTTAGCAGTGGTATTTAAGAAGTCAAAGGATTTGAGGTGGCATATGACCTTCCTCTAAGCGGATTAGAAAAAGATAAACAGAAGTTGCTACCCCGCCATTATTACCACGGACTTACAGGGAGGACTAGCACAGTGCCTGGCACCCAGCAAAGACTCGGGAAACATTCGTTTCCTTGCGCTGGGATCTGAAAATTCCCAGGGTCTTTATCTGGTCTTCCGTTCCCATTTGGTTTCAATAGCTACCTCCTTAGCTTCTAGATATGCAGACCTCCAGAAGAAGGGAGTCAGCGAGCTTTCAGATCCTTCTAGAACCAAAGCTAGTCCCTCATGCAGGAACAGAGGTGCTCTGAGTGTCATGCCATCTGCTAGCAAAACCTCGATGAGGCAGGTAAGGACAGAAGTTAGCGGAGAGCCGAGCCAGAGCAAAGTCGCCAGCCAGAGTGGGGAGGAGGGCCGGGGACTCTAGTGACAGCTCAGCTTCCATCCAGGTCCTGAAGGGACCCTTTTCCAGCACCAACCAGGCTGGTGCCCAGAGTGTAAACCCTCCTGTTCCTCCTACCTCCTGCTCCATCTGCCACTGGCTCTCCTTCCTCATTAGCTCATCCCGGGCTCGGCTCCAGTCCACTGTCAGCTTTTCCACATCTTCCCGAAGCGCTTTATTCACCATGTCAGCTTTTTCCATGTGCAGTCGAAGCTGGGTGTTCACCTCTGCTAGACTCTCACACCTGCACTGGGGAGGGGCAGGAGCAAGTGCAAAATAAAGGCTTGATCCAACCCTTGGACCTCTCGGAGTAAGATGACAAACACTGGAATTTTCCATCGCCAGGGACTGGAGGGCTAAGGTTGAGGTCCGTGGTTTGAGCCCTGTTAGCGCTCAGGTGCCCCCTCTGCCTTTTCAACCCACAGGCCAGCCACCAGAATTGCCCGGCCCCCTGACCAGAGAACTTGGGGTTCATCACCTCTGTTGTTCCTCCTCCAATCGGACCAGCAGCTGCTCCAGGTTCGGCTCCTCCACACTTTCCCACCTCTGAGGGGTTGGTCCCTTAGCCAGACAGAAACAAGACTTTTTTACCACCAAAGAGAACACCATTCGGACCAATGGCCTGATGCCCCCTTCTGCAGCCACCTGCTTTCTTTCTATTCCTCCTCTCCTGTGTTAGCAATATGCCTCTTTACTCCATCACTACATCCTGAAGGTAAATCCACTGCATCCCCTTCTCCAAAAGTGAACCAGTAATGTCTCCTGAAAGATGGCGCTGGGTAGTGAAAAGAGCTTTCAACCCAAGAAGTTTAAGTTGGAGCTTTCACTAACAGCCTTGACTTCTACTACACTACATTTTGGACTTTGGGAAGTTATTCAACTTCTCTGAGCCACAAAGTCTTCACTATAAAATGAAGGAGACACCGTTCCTCACAGAAAGTTGCCTACACGGAATGGTGCTCAGTACGCTTTGGTTTCTCCCTTCCTCTGAGAGAACTTTTCTGAGGGTAATGTGAGAAGGTGCCAAGAGAGAGCTGGAACAAAGGCAGGGAGTTTTTCAAAGCCCGTTCTACCCAGCCAATGGCACAAATAAATTCCTCTGCCACAAACATGTTTAGGCTTGCAAAGGCCCACATCTAAGACAGATAAACACTGACACCTTCTGGAGGAAAAATGCATTTCTTCCCTCTGATTCTACTTTCCAGTCTGATTAAATCTCCTGAAGCTGCATTTTGTCCTCAGAGAGCCAAGGTTGGCGGCTGACAGGCCGGGAACAGCCAATCCAATCAGAGTATCTGTGGGATAAAGCTCTCAGGGGCTGAAGAGAGGAGAGACTTCCACCAAACACAGCCTTATCACACCCCAGCCTCCTTCAGTCGGCAAACAAGGCCTTCCTCGCAGGTATATTCACTGAGGGCTCCGGGGGGACACAAAACAGCCTCACTCACCCCGGTGGCTTCCAGCTGCTTCTCCAGCTCTTGACACCAGGTCCGGTACTGCAACACCTGAGGCAAACAGAGCAGGGTGTGGGTGACGGTCACAGCTGGTACCAACAGCCCAAACCAAAGGCCCAGGAAGATTTGGGGCAAACCCTGTGTGAACAGGGTCTGGGTGACAACAGCGGGGTAAGGCCATAACATCTCATCATTTCCATTTGGTCGGTTAATAATACTCTCCCTATGCCTATTGTATCGGAGGGGTAAGATTACAGGCTTTGGAACCAGAAAACACAGGGCCAGGTCCTCACTTTAGCCGAGGGGGGCAAACATAGACAACCCATCTAGCCCATGGGACCGCCATCTTTAAAAGCGACAGGATCCATCTCTCCTGGAGTAGTTGTGAGTGTCACAGGAGAGCTGCTGAGGGACATTCTCACTACATGGCTCTGTCTCCTGGAACCATTATCCCACCTCAGCACCCAGCGCTGGGTGGTGTTTTCTTCGCCTCCCTGTAAGGGCTGCTGCCTCACCTTGGCCTGCAGCTTCCTCACGAGGGTTGCCTGCCTCTGCTGGGCCTCCTGGGAGCTCTTCAGCTTCCGCCAGGAGGCAGCTTGGTTCTCTGCCATCTGTTGCTGTAGCGCCAGTACTTGCTCCTCCAGCACCAGCTGCAGTGCCTGGGGCTTCATACTGTTCAAGCCAGGGCCTCCCGTCTCCATGGGAGCACCAGACAGGTAAGCCCACAGGCCCCTATCCAGCCAGAAGCTGCTCAGTCCCAGTAAGGTCTCTAATCATTGCTGTGCCACTTGGACCTCCTCTTGAGCTGGGGACCAAAGCACACAGAGGAGTTGAAAGGAATATCTAGATGATTCAGATTTACTCACCAAATACTCACTAGGTCTGGCAAGGCTACACTGGGGAAAGTAAGTAGATTCCTTTACTACAGGATCCATCAGAGCCTTTAAAATACTAACACAGGGGGCGCCTGGGTGGCTCAGTGGGTTAAGCCTCTGCTTTCGGCTCAGGTCATGATCTCAGGGTCCTGGGATTGAGCCCCACATCAGGCTCTCTGCTCGGCAGGAAGCCTGCTTCCCCCCCTCTCTCTGCCTGCCTCTCTGCCTATTTGTGATCTCTCTCTCTCTGTCAAATAAATAAAATCTTAAAAAAAAATACTCACATGGACCCTAATCTCTAAGGGGGGAGGGGCTAAGCATCATTTCCCAAATTCACTGGATCATGAGAAAAGCTCAGAGGACCAGTGTTTTCTGGCACACCTTCGGGAACTCTGCACTAGACCAAGAGCGCTCAGTTTACCGCGAGTTCCTGGTGCCCGGCACAGTGCCTATTAGCCATCTGTGGAAGGAATCCCTGAAGGTGTTTCTAGTCTAGCTGGGGAGAAAGACACAATCACAACACAATGTAGTCTGTGTAATCATGACAGAGACATTAATGACAGTAAGGGGAAAAAGTGGACTGGCATTTAACCCAATCTGGTGGTCTGTGAACTGTGTGAATCACCACCGCGGTTAATCCTTGTCAGGTATGTCTATGGGTCAGTTACAGTTAACTGCTTTACCCGTGCTAGGTCATTTTGTCATCCCAAGAATCTTGAAACCCTCCAATGCCTTCACACTTCAGCGTAGGTGATATTAGAACTCTTTGTACACGGATGAAGGAACTGAAGCTTACAAATAAAGATTAAGCCTCCATTAAGCTATTAAAAAGGTTAAACAAGTTGTCCAAGTTCATACAGCTGGCATTCGGTTATTAGGGATTTGAATACCAGCAAGTCTGATCATCTGATGAAGAAACAGAGTAGCAGGCATTTCAGGCCAGGAGGGTCCATTAAGACAGGAGGGGGTGCAGTGGGGAGGTGGGGGGGGGAAGGAATCACCTTCAGTAGGATAGCAAACTTTAGTAAGATAGCAAACCTCCTCGCCCAGCAGGAGCTGGGCCAAAACAGGGCAACGGGCCATCCACAAGGGTGGAAGGGAGACAGGGACAGGGGGATACCAGCCTAAGCAGAGAGCTTGGAAGAGACATGGTGGTCAGGAAGAGTTTGGGGCGCCAGTTCAAGCTCTGCCTTGAATGGGCTCTGTGATCTCGAACATACCAGTTTCCTTTCAGTCCCTCATCCATGAATGAAGGTTCCCAGCCATGTTACCTCTGAGTTTCTGAGGCTTCTGAAACACATGATAACCTGGGAGGAGGTGGGTAGGTTAGAGCTCTTATTTTATTAACCCTGAGACATGAGACTCGCACTAGAAGGGTTAAGGAATATTTGTTTTCCCAATTATCTATCAAGAAAATAGAAAATTAGAGCTGCCCTCTTGGTCCAGCCAGCACCCCATCAGTGTGAACATCTGAAGAAAGTGGTATATACAGCAAATGCAAATCTAACATTTGCATATACACTGGGAGTTTCAGGGGCCCCAAATCCCTTTAATGTACCAAACTGCTGACTTCCTATATCCTGGCTCAAATGCCATCTCCTATCATTTCATCCCAGATGTACTCGAGAAGAGTTAATCACTTTTATAACTGCATATATGACCCTATGTATTTAAGACATTTATATATATAACTGTATATATAATACAGAGTCTAATGACTATATTACATCTTATCATTATTACTTGTCTATCTTCTCTACTAATCTGTGAATTCTCAAAAGCAGAAGCTGTCTAATTCATTTTGGTCATTAGAATGCTGAAGAAATGCCATGTGGGCCTCACTCCAGGCAGATCTAAAACCTTAGCAGAGGTTACAAATGTGACCTGCGGGTTCTTTTCCACCATTATGCAGCCTCTGTCAAGCTTTTAAGAATTCAAATTAGGTACAGACATTTTCGAATGCATACAAAAATTCTTATTTCTGGGGGTGCCCAGGTGGTGCAAACGGTTGGGCGGCTGACTCTCGGTGTCAGCTCAGGTCATGATCTCTGGGTCATGGGATTGACCCCGAGACTAGTTCTGCACTCAGCTCGGGGGTGAGGGGTTGGGGGTAGATGGGGGCTGGGGGAGGTCCGCTTCAGATTCTCTCTCCCTGTCCCTCCCACTTGTGCGTGCGCTAGCATTCTCTAAGGAAAAAAATATTAAAAAAAAAAAATTCTTATTTCTGGGGCGCCTGGGTGGCTCAGTGGGTTAAAGCCTCTGCCTTCGGCTCAGGTCATGATCCCGGGGTCCTGGGATCGAGCCCCACATCGGGTTCTCTGCCAGCAGGGAGCCTGCTTCCCTTCCTCTCTCTCTCTGCCTGCTTCTCTGCCTACTTGTGATCTCTGTCAAATAAATAAATAAAATCTTAAAAAAAAAAAAAGAGTGTGTGCCCCCTTAGATAGGGCATATGCTCTCCAGTTCACCAGTCCCCAGCACCCCCCATCACCCCAGTTGCCCCAGCCTATTCTCTCCCTCACACTGATAGCAGATTTTAGTGGCCATTTATCATTGCACTTGTGCTGTTGCTTTTCTTGTAAGAGTTACAGAGGAAAGTTCAGTTTACTAATTTACAGTACCTCCTGTACAACAGAAGACCACGGAGTTTGTAGAGCCTGTAGGAGACCGTAAGGGAAGTGCACAGAGTAGGAAGGGGAGACTGGCACCAGGACTCCGGGCTGCCTCTTCCTAGCCTCTAACCTGGGTGAATGCAGTCTTCCTCCACACTCCAAAGATCTTCTTTCTCTGCCCTTCCTTTCCACCACGGCTGTGTCAACCCGTTCACTGGGGGCTCTGTGAGATGCTGGCTCAGTCTCTCCCGGTGGAGAAGACACGAGCTTGCGGGGAAACCACTCTTGCTGCCAACACTGCCAGCAACAAAAGTAGCTCTCAGTTGCTTCAAGGGACCCGAGGGACCTTTTTCTCTCCTAATATCGTGAGTGCTGGGGCTGGGCTTTTGCATGCAGTGGGAGTCTCAGACGTCCCAAGAGCATCCTCTCCCTTCTTTGAATTCCTACCCCCACAATGTTTGACTGAACCATACAAAATTGCCACATTTGCCCATCTTTAACCACATTACCATCTTTAACAAAAATGGTAATGTCGTATAGTTCAACCTACTATCTCCAAAGGCAGCTCTGCCACAGTCCCCAGAATTCTCATACTTAAACCATCTCTTAGGATGAAGCTAGGGCTGCTGTTAACATGGAGGGGCACCTGGGTGGCTCAGCTGGTTAAGCGTCCGACTCTTGGTTTCAGCTCAGGTCATGATCTCATGGGTTGCAAGATCAAGCCCCTCAGTGGGCTCTGCACTCAGCACAGAGTCAGCTTTCTCTCTCCCTCTCCCACTATCCCTTCCCCTGCTTGTGCATGTGTGCTCTCTCTCAAATAAATAACCTTTTTTAAAAAAGGCTGTTGTTAAGATGTATACAATATTTGGGAAGGTGATAGTAATACTTCAGTAAAGAAGTGGAATTGGGGGCGCCTGGGTGGCTCAGTGGGTTAAAGCCTCTGCTTTCAGCTCAGGTCATGGTCCCAGAGTCCTGGGATCGAGCCCCACATTGGGCTCGCTGCTCAGCAGGGAGCCTGCTTCTCTTTCTGCCTGCCTTTCTGCCTACTTGTGATCTCTGTCTGTCAAATAAATAAAATCTTTTAAAAAAAAGAAGTGGAATTGTATTAGAATTATGATTATTTTATTTCAACAGATAATTTAAACATTTTAGAGCTATTAAAAAATTTAGTCCAATCCTCCCATTTTACAGGTAAGGAAAATGAGGCTTCCAGAAATATAGTAACTTCATTTTGTTCATGTTTTAATTATATGCTCCACTTACCCCCCAAAATGATCTGGAATTATAGCAAACATACCATATGAATGTAAGATGTTACTAATAGGAAAAGGGGTGCAGGGCATACAGACACTCTCTGTATTATGCCATTTTCCTATAAATCTAAAATTGTTCTAAAAATAGTTTATCTTAAAAATGATTTGAAGTGTTTTACAATTAAAACAAAAAAAAATCCCCATAAAACTTAAATTCATTAAAACTAGAATAAAAAGAGGGAGCGAACAGAGTTTCCTCAAGATGTAGCTCAGCACTGTTTTATTAACACTCTGTCAATCTCCTAGGAAACGAACTAGCAGGTCGCCAGAAGAAAGGTAGATTTCTGTGTCCCCCCAGCAAAGGAAAAGGTCAGTATTTGGCAAGTGGTTAGCAGCTGGATCATGTTCATGTGAGACCGTGGAGGTTAGTGTACTCTGCAAACTGTAAAGCACTGAATAGGCAGGAAAAGGAAAAAGATTCACTCCTTTTATGCATTAACTTATTCCATAGAATTGGAGCTCAGTTCCGGGCAGTCTGCCACAGTGATAGAGACATGAGCAAGACTGACCACCTTTCTTTTGCCAGGAATCAGACTAAAAGGGCAATAACCTCTGAACCTAGTATGGAAAGTGACAGAAGAGTGATGCACATTATGTTGAGTTCCCCTCACCTGAAACAATCCAAAAGGGGTACTTAAATAAAGTCTAGAATAGAAGCAATACCACCTAGACTTGGAGGTGTGTATACTGCAAGGACTAGGATAGGGACTAGTATCATTAAATAGAATTTGTCACTTACAGCAAAAAAAAGGAAAAATGCTTGAGGGCACAACATTTTACTTCCCGAACAATGAAACTATATATATATATATATGTAATTTGTCTGCAGAGACCATTTCTGTTTCTTTGTGAACACAAAAAAATTCAGCCCGTTTTCTGCCTCCAATACGCTACAGCACCCGTGAAAAACCTTGTGGCAAGGAGGTGGGGGGGACAAAAAAAAAAGAAGCAAGTTCTGAGGTCTACCCTTGACTGCACCCACCCTGCACCGATGTGCACCCAAATGTTTATAGCAGCAATGTCCACAACAGCCAAACTATGGAAAGAATCTAGCTGTCCCTCAATAGATGAATGGATAAAGAAGATGTGATGTATATATGCACAATGGAATACTATGCAGTCATCAAAAGAAATGAAATCTTGCCATTTGCAATGGCGTGGATGGAATTAGAGGATATTATGCTGGACGAAATAAGTCAATCAGAGAAATACAATTATCATATGATCTCCCTGATATGAGGAATTTGAGAGGCAGGTTGGGGGTTGTGGGGGGTAGGGAAGGAAAAAAATGGAACAAGACGGGATCTGGAGGGAGACAAACCATAAGAGGCTCTTAATCTCACAAAACAAACTGAGGGTTGCTGGGGTAGGAGGGTAGGGATAGGGTGGCTGGATTATGGACATTGGGGAGGGTATGTGCTATGGTGAGTGCTGTGAAATGTGTAAGCCTGATGATTCACAGACCTGTACCCCGGGGGCTAACAATACATTATATGTTAATAAAAATAATTTTTTAGGGACACCTGGGTGGCTCAGTTGGTTAAGCAGCTGCCTTTGGCTCGGGTCATAATCCCAGCGTCCTGGGATCAGAGTCCCACAAGGGGCTCCTTGCTCGGCGGGGAGCCTGCTTCTCCCTCTGCCTCTGCCTGCCACTCTGTCTGCCTGTGCTCGCTCTCTCTCTCTAACAAATAAATAAGTAAAATCTTGAAAAAAAATAATTTTTTAAAAAATCATGGATTTTTTGGATTCCATGGATTGGAATAATGGATGCCGCCAATTTTGAGCAGTTTCTTCAAGAGAGCATCAGAGTGAATGGAAAAGCTGGGCATCTCGGTAACCCAGAGCAAGATGGCTGTTAACTTCTGAGGTGCCTTTTTCCAAGAAGTATTTGAAATATCCCACCACAAAATATTTGGAGGAGAATAATCTATGTGATTAGTTGTACTACCTCCAGATTAACCACGATAGGGGAAGATGAGGATTAAAATTCATTTAGCTAGAATATTTTGTAAAATTTTTGCAAAAAAAAAAAAAACAAAACTTGCGGCCCCATCCATAAATCTCCCATGAGGGGCCTCTTTCTTTTCTCTTCCCACCTCTCTGGCTTCTCCCTTTCGTCTCTTTTGCTGGTTTCTCATGCTTCCAAGGTTAGAGGCCCTAGGGCTCAGGCTTCTAACCTCTCCTCCATCTACATTCATTTCCAGGGCAACCTCATCCCCGTCAGTTTCCTGACTTAAAATAGTACCTAGACATCCACGACTCCGGTGTTAGGTCTCCAAGCCACACTTCCTTCTGGAACTTTACACTCTTAGACTAAGTCCAGACACCAATTTAACTTCTCCACATGGGTGTCTAAGAGGCACCTCAAAGTTAACCTGTCCAAAGTGGACTTCTGCTCCTCCAATCTTCCCCATTTCAGTATATGGCAAGTCCATCCTTCTGGTGGCTCAAACCCAAAGCCTAGGGTCATATTTACTCCATTCTCCCACACCCTATAACCAATCTGTCGGCAAAACTGTTGGCTCTACCAGATCCTATCACTTTTCAACCCCTAACCACCACCATCCCGAGCCAAGCCACTCTCTCTTGCCTGGTGTGGTGGGTTTAAGGGACACCCACAAATTCTCTGATATTCCTTCCTTGAAGAGGCAGAGCCTAATTCTCTCTCCTTGGGTGGGAACTGGAATAAAGTTAATGAAGCGGAATAATGTAGAAATGACTTCCAAGAAAAGGTCATAAAAGGCACTATGGCCTCTCTCTCTCTCTCTCTCTTCACTCTCCCCACCAGGTCCTGAGAACACTCAGGCAACTCTGTGAAAAGGCCCAGAAGTAAGGAAACATCTTGGGACCAAAGAAGCCAGGAACCTGACTGACATCTCCTGAGAGGGTCCTGAGAAACCCTAAGCCAGAAACACCCAGATAAACTGCTCTTAGATTCTTTTTTTTTTCTTAAGATTTTAAAATTTGTTTTGACAGGGAGGGAGAGAGAAAGAGAGAGCCTGAGCAGGAGAGGCACAGGGCATGGGAAAGAGAATCCCAAGCAAGGAATCCAGTGCAGGGCTGGATCCCATAACCCCAAGATCAGAACCTGAGCCAAAACCAAGAGTTGGGGGTGGGGGAGTTACATTATATGTTTAAATTAAAAAAGCTTAAAGAAAAAAAAATAAATAACTAAAATTTTGCATTAGGTAACACGATCCACATCGCCAATGGTCTTACAAAACGCTCACAGCTCTATAACCTTCTAAAAAGCAAAAAAAGGACCATGTGGCTTATATAGCACTTTACTTTCTCAAAACAATTATTTGCGATCTTCACCAAAAAACCCTTTAAGGTAAGATCATTGTCTTCATTTTGCAGACAAGAAAAATAACACTCAGAAAATGAAAGGGATATAAATGACTGGTAGCCAAGAAAACATGAAACCCCAATCTGCTTCCAAACTCTAGGCTTAATCCATTACATTAAGCTGCCTCCTAAATCATGAAATATGAAATCACAGCTCTGTGAGGGGTACTTTCTAAAGCCTGTGAAATGATGAGGTCTAGGGCTAAAGCTCCCTGATGGAAAAGGGGCAAAGAAAGGTAGAGTGTGCTTGAGGAACAGAGGGCTGGAAGTAGGTTCTAGCCCAGGTTTTGTCCCAAACTCACTCCCTATTATTTGGGGATATCAATTCTTCTTTCCAAGCCCTCTCAGTCAAAACGCACATCATAACCGTGGCCACCATAACACACGGGGTTAAAGTAAAAACCAATTCAATAGACATTTACCATACCCAAAGGCAATCCAGTGATATTATCACATGCTCTGGGGATACACAGACTAGAATTCACTTCCCAGCTCCACTCACTAATTAGTTGTGGAACTCTAGGCAAAACGATCTACGAATGCCTCAGTTTTTTCATGCATAAAATGTGAAGACATAGAACCCACTTTATGAAATTGCTGTGAGGATTAAACGGGCCTTCACCTGTAATGCATTTAGTAGCACTTGACGCTTCGTGACTATTTAGGAAATATTGGTGTCATGTGCCAGGCTCTGTTGTCTAGAGATGAAAAAGGCAAGGCATAACACCCCAAGTGCACGGGTGTACAAGGGGGCAGGAAAAATAACTCCGTGCAACGAGTTAAAAAACCAAGCAGTGGAATTAACTGCGCCTGCAGAAAACGGTTGGGAAATGTTTCCAAGGAAGTGATATTTGAGTCGGGTCGCGGAGAACCAGAGTTCCGGAGCTGGGCGGCGGGTGCGACTGGGCTTTAGGACAGATCACGTGCAAAGCCCCAAGGACAGAGGGAGTCGCAAAATTCTGGGAGCTGGGAGCGAGACGCGGGCAGGAAAGAGAGCACAGCGCCTTTTCCTGACACCTCCGGACTCGGCAGCTCTGGATACGAGGGTCGGGAAGATCTCTTTCTGCGCGGATTGGAGCTCAGAGTGGTCGCCGCCGCTGGAGGCGGAGGCAAGGGGCCGGAATCCCCAGACCCGCTCTGGGCCTCGGGTTCCTCCCGGGAAATGGGAAGCCGCTGCTCGAATAGGATTCCCTAAGGCGCCCTCTTCGGGAGCGTCTCCGGACCTCAGACCGTTAACCCGGGCACCTCCCGCCTGCCCCGAGGCCCCACCTCACCGCGCTCGGCTCCCGCGATTTCCAGCGTGATCCTCAGCACGGGAGCGGGAGATGCAGCCACTAAGGCCAGGCCGGGGTCGGGGGGCCAGCCCCGGGCCGCGGCGAAGACCCCGCCCCCCTGACTCAGGCCCGGGCGGAGAGCCCCGCCTCCGGAGCGGGGAGCCCAGAGTCGGATTGCGCCGCTTCGGGGCCTGCCGCCATGTTGAGTACTGGCATCCGACTTACTGGAGTGGCCCAGAAGGAAGAGTAGGATTACATTAAGAGATGTAAGAGTCCCTGGCCAGAGATGACGACAGCCAGGGTTGCTGGACTCGAGTAAGGAAGGTTTTGGTAACTGAGAAATCTTGCCCTCAATCATCCCCCTTTTGGCTTCGGGGTTACACACTACGCATGTGTCTGGCGCCTGGTTCTACGTGCGCCTGCTCACTCCTCCCCCGACAAATCGGAATACAATTAACAACTGCGTGAGCAATGAGGGAACCCGCGCCTGGGTCTGGTTAAAACGTGCAGGGAGACCAGTCCTTGGGTTTTCTCACATTCAGATCGCGAAGCTCCAAGCAGCCTCAGGCAACGCGACACTCATAGCATACTTAGTGGTGTTCGGACGCACGGCACTTTTTCACGCACGTCTTGCACAGAGTGGTGTCTGCGTGAATGTCTTAGCCCGGAGAACTGCAGTTTATCTAATTTTCTGTGTAAACCTGACTTCCTCTAAGGAACTCGTTCTTAAGTGTATGACCCACTGTTATTTCGTAGCGTTTTGTGCTTAAATTATCAATGCATTATCTTTCAAAACATTTTAGAATGGTAAACTTCATTTACCTGCCTCTTTTACATTCAATGGTTCTAAATTTTTCGTTGGGATTTTTTTTTTAAAATGGGGAAGCTTCTTAAAATGCAAAGTCTTGGATTCCATCCCTAGAGAGTGAGTAAACCAAGGGTGAAACTCCGGAATCTGCATGTTGGCAAATACCTTAGGTGATACATCAGGGACACATTTGAGTAGCACTGATAAGGCTGTGTATCTCTAGCACTCAGCACAATCCCTGGTACAAAATAGGTGCTCAGTTAGGTGCTGAGTGAATAGTTGAATGGATGAATAGACAGTAGGAGTGAAACACAACCTGCAGCCAAAGGAACCTGACAAGGAAATACTTTGATAAGTGTATCTTTTATCCTATAAGAACAAAAAAAGTTCTTAACGGTTACTTTGAGAAAAAAAATAAGTGGAGGGCAGGGAGGGAGGAGGGGGAGGACCCTAACTCTGAAAGGCACACTATCTAGGGAGAAAAGAAGAAACATCAGAGACACTGGACAGAGAAAAAGATGCAAAGAATCAGTGGTGTGGGAATCCACCCCAGGCAAATAAGACTCCTGCAATGGGAACTGTGCAAGAATGTTCACTACAATATTTGGAATGGAGAGAAAAGAAGCAACCTCTTTGCCTCAAGGTCTTTGCATATACTATGCCTTCTACCTAGACCGCTTTTCCCCCATCTCTAGGCTTAACTGATACCTTTCCCTCCTTCAGGCCTCAGCTTAGATGATACTTCCTCAGCTAGAGGAAGATCTTAGATCTTCCCTGACCTCAGCTAGAGGAAGATCTTAGATCTTCCCTGACCATGCTATTCAATATAATATCCTATCATTTTCTATCACAGTACTCTGTTTCTTTTATAGCATTTTCCATTTACTATGATTTTTTGTTTACTTATTCTCTTTCTCCACCTCAAAAGTTTAAGCTTCACAAGGCGAGGAAACTATATCTGACTTATTCCCGGCATGCTAACATGGTAACACCATGGTAGGTGTTAAATAAGCATCCACTGAATGAATGAATCAAGTCAGCCTCCATATTACAAAGACTGATATCGTAAAATCCATCAGCAAACTACACAATATGTTTAAAGACCATGAGGAGTGAATATAGGTTTCATACTACCAATAAAGGGTAAATGTAGTAGAAGAGGATTAAAACTAAACTAATCTTCAGCCTTTGCAAAGGGGAGATTTGTTTATTCATTCACCCAGCAAACACTTACTGAACGCCTATTATGTACTAGTATTGGATAATAATACAATGTGTTAACAGAAAGTTGGAAATTGTATCA
Source organism: Taxidea taxus jeffersonii (assembly GCA_003697995.1). Classification (NCBI taxonomy): domain Eukaryota; kingdom Metazoa; phylum Chordata; class Mammalia; order Carnivora; family Mustelidae; genus Taxidea; species Taxidea taxus. The sequence goes on along the minus strand of ML109906.1, from coordinate 36,934 downwards.
AAACATAAAGTAGTACAACTGGGTATTTTGTTTGGGCCAGAGCAGAAAGTGAAGTTCAGTGATGTGTGAAGGTGGTTAATATTCCCCCCCCAGAGGTTCTCCAGACTTTGAGAATACATCAGCCTTCAAATGTTCTTCAAAGTGCCAGGAACTTTGGGACAAGCAAACGAATAATCATACACATTACTTGAATTGCTTGAGGCCCTAGTGCCGTCTGAGGAAAGACTTAATCCATCTGGCCATGTTGAATCTGTCTGACGGACCAGAGTGGAGAGAGGTCCTCAAAGGAGCCTGCACTGAAGGGAGAGATGATGGATCTGTGGAAAGAAAACCAGCATTTTTTCCCTCCAGGTGAACCGGGCTTCTTTCTTTATGCTGCAAATTACATCTCTAGAACATGCTTTGTATCCTAACCCTCTCCTAGAGCTAAAATATGGATCGTGCACCCCAGCCTTGCTTGTTATTTATAGATATTCTCCCTACCCCATGCCAAGAGGCTGCCTGCACTGACTTTCTTTTTAGAATGATATATGTGAAATTTCAAAGTGAGGTGCTAAAAAAAATACATTTTTCCTAACAGCCTAAAATCTATTTTAAAGTTTTTTTAAAAAAAGATTTTATTTATTCACTTGACAGACAGAGATAACAAGTAGGCAGAGAGGCAGGCAGAGAGAGAGAGAGGAGGAAGCAGGCTCCCCACTAAGCAGAGAGCCCGGTGTGGGGCTTGATCCCAAGACCCTGGGACCATGACCTGAGCCGAAGGCAAAGGCTCTAACCCACTGGGCCACCCAGGTGCCCCGTGCCCCTATTTTAAAGTTCTTAAATCCCTCATCTATGGGGTTAGGACAGTGGAGGATAGAAAATTTATGTGGAGCTATTTCTAGCTGTGAGTCCCCACCCTTCTTGGAGAAGATTTAACTGCTCAAGCTAGATGATTGGAAGAGGGAACTTCCAGAAGGGTCTGAGGTGCCAAATCTATCCCCCATTGCAGGTGGAGAACACGGCGACTCCATCTTCCTCCTGCCCGGGAAATCTAGCAATAAGAGACAAGCCTGATAACTGCTTTGGTGGCAGACCCAGGAAAGTGCTGCTGTGTTGGAGTTGCCCTGCTCTCCCAGAATTTGTCAGGGAATGTTTTATTTGTCTGTTTTTTGGGTGCGGGTGCAGAGGGAGGGGAAGAGAGAATCTTAAGCAGGCTCCACTCCCAGCATGGAGCAAACATGGGGCTCAACCTTACAACTCTGAGATCACGACCTGAACCAAAATCAAGAGTTGGCTGCTTAACCGACTGAGCCACTCAGGCACCCCGGGAAATGTTTTCTGTAGGTCAGATGTGGGCTAAGTAAGAGAAAGCTTGCATAGGCCCATCCTGGCTCCTGTTCAGTAGGGCCTCCTAGAGGGAAAAAGAGACCCCAGAAGCAAGAAGACAGATGACCACTGGCAACAGAGATGCCTTTGCTAAGGGGGAATTCAGGACAGGGGCTCAGCAGGGAACCCCTAAAGAGCCTGTAAAAGCACCCCATGAAGTTTTGATCATGGGCAGGAGCAGTTATAAACATCAGCCAGACCCGGAAAGCATAAAGCCAGCCCCATTATGAGTTCAAAGAAGACTTTTGCCATTCCTATCCCCATCTTCCTCTCCATGTCAACATTTTGAGTGGCTGGAGCAAGCTGAGGATGACAGAGGGGAAGAAATTGAGGAGAAATCCCAGCGATTCCTCCCTTTCTCACTCCAAGCCACCAGTGTGAAGCAGAACTTGGAGCAGAAAAAGAATACAGTATCTTACAGTAGATTGTGAACCACTTGCTGCTGCCCATCTGAGTCTATTCTTTCCTCATTAAGCAAATACTGATTGAGCACCTACTATGTGCCAAATCCTGAATTAGACACTGGAAGAGACCCAAAGATCAGTAACGCATGGACCCTGCCTAGAGCTTCAGCTCATGGATTCACATGGGAGTCAGGAAAACAACATATTTCACACACACAGTGTGGTAAGTTTTTTTTCTGTTTTTTTTTTTTTTTAAGATTGCATTTATTTATTTGACAGAGATCACAAGTAGGCAGAGAGAGAGAGGGAAGCAGACTCCCTGCTGAGCAGAAAGCCCGATGTGGGGCTTGATCCCAGGACCCCAGGATCATGACCTGAGCTGAAAGCAGAGGCTTTAACTCCCTGAGCCACCCAGGCGCCCCACAGTGTGGTAAGTTTTATAAAGAGGGAGTGGCTGTCTTCAGAAAGGTAGTGATGCCGTAACCTGATGGCAAAGGGTAAATCTGCTGATGAGAGAAAGGCAGGAAGGGCGTTCCAAGCCGTATGCATGGCACAGTAGTATACTAGTATACGGGAGCCTAGGATGTTTGCGGAATGCGGGGGATTTCCTCCAGGAGCTCCTCTTGCTGATTCTGCCCTTAGGATTGTATGAATTTTCTTGGGTTGGAGAATTAGATAATAAGACAGACCCTTTCATCTGCTGCATATTTTCCCCTTGGTCCTGACCCTGCTGCAGGGGGCAAGTCTTATTCTAGTCCCGGCTCTTTCTTACTGACAAAGTCAAGCTCTAAGTATTTAACTCATCCAAGCTTGACATTTCTCGAAGTGGGTGGCATCCTTCCACCGCCATTCTGGACTTGGGCAATAAAGGATGTTTGGTGACAGCTCCCATAGGACCAGGTCCTCTCCTTCTTCTTCTTCTTCAAAAAAAAGAGCCCTTAATTATATTTTAACCTGAGATTTTACCTGCTGCCTCATGTGTCACAGCAACTAAGCTCCAAGATTCAGACAGGAATCAGGTGGAGGAACATGGTGGAAAGAGCATCAGGCTTGGAGGTAGACACACTCACCTGGGGTTTAACTTGTGGCTCTGCCTTGTGTCTTTGAGCAGCCGGCCCCTGAGGCCCCTCTCTGAGCCTCAGATCCCTCAGCTGCAAAATGGGGGTAAATAATACTTATCTATTAGAACTTTATGTGCAACATGGGAGATGAAATGAAGGGAGGGAGGAGTAGAAGAACTCTAGCAAGAATCCGAGCTTTCATAGTTTAAGAATGACAATAAGGTTTTCATGTCCCAAATATTAGGTGGTTACCTATAGGGAGGGAGACATGGGAGCTGTGCAAAAGGACTGTCTCTTTTAATTAAAAAGCTTTGGTATTGGAGTGACTGGGTGGCTCAGTCAGTTAAGCGTCTGCCTTGGGCTTGGGTCCTGATCCCAGGGTCATGGGACTGAGCCCCAAATCCGACTCTCTGCTTGGCGGGAAGCCTGCTTCTCCCTCTCTCACTCCCCCTGCTTGTGTTCCCTCTCTCACTGTGTTTCTCTCTGTCAAATGAATAAATAAAAAAACCTTAAAAAGAAAAAAAGCTTTGGTATTGTTTGAACCTTTTTTTTTTTTTCACAATAAACATGAATTAATTTGTAATTAGAATACATTCGGTATGGGTATCATACTTCAATAAATAGTTTTTAAGGGGTGACTAGGTGACTCAGTCAGTTAAGCATCTGCCTTTGGCTCAGGTCATAATCCCAGGGTCCTGGGATCAAGTCCCACATTGGCCTCCTTGCTCAGCAGAGAGCCTGCTTCTCCCTCTGCCTGATGCTCCCCCTGCTTGTGCGCTCTCTCTCTCTCTCTCTCTGACAAATAAATTAATAAAATCTTTTTTTTTGAAGTTTTTAAAAATATCTCATATTGCATAGAAAGTTATCCAGGAGACTGGTAAGAGCGGTTGCTTCCAGAAAAGACTGGAAGAACTGGGCCTTTCTGCCTATTCTTTTGTACTACTGTTCAAATTTTTTTTCACCAAAAATTTGTATTATTTTCTTTAATATGTGTAATTTTGAAGGGATTTTAAAATTACTTTTAAAACAAAAATATTTGAGATAAAGAATAAACGCGAAAAAATATGGTTACTTTGTTCATGCCCCGCACCTGCAGCAGACAGAAACACACATACACCTACACATAGTTTCCAGACTATAGGAGTTGGGATGGATGGACCTAGGACAGAAGGCCCTGGCTCTGACCAGATGCAGTTCCTGAGGAGCTCAGCTGGGGGAGCCATTGAGAGCTCACTAGAGGAGAGCCCCAAGGAGTGGCAGCTCCTGGGAAGTTTAAGCAACACAAACCAGAAAGGGGAGGGGAGGATTACGAGGCTCTGCTCTTTCCGGGCTCTCTGGGCTCCGTTGATGGGAACAGGCCAGGCTCCACAGATAGAAGAAACATGAAGGATCAAGGACTCTGGGCCCTCTTCCCATCCAAAACCCTAGCATGTAGGGTGATAGCATGAAAGATCAACCTTCCTTCTTACGGGAAGAGCACTGGATTCTGAGTCCTGTGTATGCTTTGAGTCCTGCCTCTAGCATTTCTAACTATGTGATCTTGTGGCAGTCACTTCACTTCTCTGAGACTCAGTTTCCTCATTTGTGAACAAGGTTAGCATATTAACAACTGAATCTTTTTTTTTTAACTATAAATTATGGAGCACCTTACTGTATGCTGGTCACTGAAAGGTGCTTTACATATATAAATACAATTTAGTTCTTTTTTTTTTTCCAAAGATTTTGTTTATTTATTTGACAGAGATCTCAAGTAGGCAGAGAGGCTGGCAGAGAGAGAGGAAGGGAAGCAGGCTCCCTCCCGAGCAGAGAGAGAGCCCAATGCGGGGCTCGATCCCAGGACCCTAGGATCATGACCCGAGCCGAAGGCAGAGGCCTTAACCCACTGAGCCACCCACATGCCCCTACAATTTAGTTCTTAAAAGAAGATATTTTGGGGCACCTCGGTGGTTCCATCAGTTAAGTGGCTGCCTTCAGCTCAGGTCATGATCCCAGGATCCTGGAATTGAGCCCCACATTAGCCTGCTTGCTCAGCGGAACCTGCTTCCTCTCACTCTGCCCCTCCCTGCTCTGTGCTCTCTTTCACTCTCTCTCTCTCTCAAATATATGAATAAAATCTTTAAAAAATAAATAAATGAATGAATAAATGAAGACTTTTTTATCCTAATTTTATAGGTAAAGAAACAGATCCAGAGAAGTGATTTTTTTTTTAAGTAATCTCTATGCCCAATGTGGGGCTCAGACTTAAAACCCCAAGATCAAGAGTTGTATGTTCTACTGATTGAGCTAGCCAGGTGCCCTTGGAAGTGATTTTTAAAAATATATAGATGAGGGAATGCCTGGGTGGCTCAGTTGGTTAAGTGTCTGTCTTTGTCTCAGGTCATGCTCTCAGGGTCCTGGGATCGAGCCCCACATCGGGCTCACTGCTCAGTGGGGAGCCTGCTTCTCCTCTCTCTGTTATTTCCCCCTGCTTGTGCTCTCTCTTTATCTCTCTCTCACATAAATAAATAATCTTTAAAAATTTTTTAAAAACTATAGATGATAGGTAACATTTATATACTGCTTACTATGCATGAGACACTGTTCTATGAACTTACAATTGATAACAACTCCATGAGGTAGGTATATTATTATTATTCTAATTTTGTATAGTAGGAAACTGAGGCACAGTTTAAATAAACCTAAGGTCACATAGCTGGTGAATTGGGGAGCCAGGAATTAAAGTTAGGTAGCCCAGCTCTTAATCATGTTACAAATCAGACTTTCCTTCTTAAAACTCTCCGTTGGGTTTCCCACCACACTAAAGATAAAATCCAACATCCTTTCTCTGGCTTGCAAGTGCATGCTTGAAGTGGTCCGGACATGGTCCGACCTCATCTCCTATAATTGTCCTGCTTGCTCACTCTGCTTCAGCCATACCAACTTCTCTTGGTTCGTAGATATGCAGAGCACATTACTGCCTCAGGGCCTTTGCATTTGCTGTTCCTTCCACCTGGAATGACCATCCTCCAGTCTTTTGCATGGCTCATTCCCTCACTACATCCAGATCTCTGCTCAAACTTCACCCCTACAAAGAGACATTCCTATCTAAAGCAGACATTTTTTTTACTTATTAGAGAGAGAGAGAGCGAGCTCAGGCAGACAGAGTGGTAGGCAGAGGCAGAGGGAGAAGCAGGCTCCCTGCCGAGCAAGGAGCCCGATGCGGGACTTGATCCCAGGACACTGGGATCATGACCTGAGCCAAAGGCAGCCGCTTAACCAACTGAGCCACCCAGGCGTCCCATAAAACAGACATTTTTTTGACCCTACTTAGTTTTTCTTCACAGTATTTAAAACTCTCTGTAATTATGCTTTTGTTTGCTGGTTGTCTGTCTCTTCCATGAGAATGCAAGCACAGACTTGGTTGTCTTGTCTAACCCAGTGCTCAGGTGTGGGACCTAGCACATGGTAGACACCCAACAGAGAGTTGCTGAATAATTAAGTACATAAATGAATGAATATCCATTCATTATATTCATATTCATATATTCATACATTCAATACTGAATTGGCTAGAGGCACAGGCAGGATGCCAGCTGAGGCTAGAGGCTCTGCTGTTAGCCACTGTGCTGTGCCAGACTGGCTCTGAGAGATCCCGGGAGGTTGAGATAGCATCATGGATGTGAAACCACTGTAAGAACTGCTAAGTGCCAGAAAAAAAGCAAAGGATTATTATTATTACTCAGTGCACTGTTTGCTCATCTGCAAAATGGGGATAATAATACTCTGCCCACCAACTTTAAGAGGATGTTTTGTGGACTGCCAATGAGATAATGGATGGGGAAACATACAGAAGTTAAAGGCTCTGCATGGCAGAAGGGACTGTAAAGATTATTTCTATGCTGGTGGCTTCCCAAGGCTCCCGTCCTCTACCTCAAGTTTGACATTAATATTGCTGACAGGAGTAGGGGAGACTAAGGGACTCTGTGTCCCAGTAATTAAACATGTTGGGACTGAAGTCCTGCCAGCGGCAGCATCTGGTTGCAATTACCAGAGGGGACTGAAGTGATTAGTCACCTTTATAGTGAGAGCCACATCGGTCCCCTGGGTTCTTCCCTGGAGAGGGCCTTCTCATCAAGCTCGAGTCCCCTTTCCCTGCTCTCATCTCATTTCTGGAGTTCCCTGATCTCCAAACAATAGTCCCTGCTCTGAGACTCTTCCCTGTCCCCAAAGCCCCAGCCCTGCTCTGAGACTCCTCCATGTCCCCAAAGTCCCAGGCCATTGGATGAGACCTTGACTGAGAGCCAGGAGTACCAGAATCACCCCACCACCCTTTTACTTCTTCTTGTGTTTCTATGGACCAGGTTAGGATTCTTTGGCACAAAACGTGTCAAAGCAGGAATTCAGCTTCAAAAGTAATTTAACCTTTCTGAACTTCTCTTTCTTCATCTGCAAAGTGCAGATACGAGGAACACCTCCATCATGGGATCATTGGGAAGATAAATAAGGTACAAAGTACAGTGGACTCTGAGGGCCAGGGTCTCGTTTATTTGACTCCCTGCTTAATAAATAGTATCTATTATGAATATTTTTCAGGTGCTAGGCTGATACCTTTTATGATGCATTTAACTGAATCTCTGCAAACACCCTGGGAGGTGAGTACTGTCATGATCATTGTTCAGGGTCTCCAAGAGGGTTAGAGGTTTCTAAAAATCATGTAATGCACGAAAGCATCCACCAGAACAAGGATAGCAAACCAGCTTGTCTCCAGGGGCCCTTACTCCTTATCAAACCATGTGCTGGGACATCTTTGTTGTTTGATTCATTCATCCCTTCATTTAGTCAAGTGCCTGATGAGTGGCAAGACAGAATTCCTTCCTTTAAGAAACTCAGAGTCCAGCAGGGAAGTCATGACAGGTCCATAAGTCCACACCTTGAGGTAGAAAATTATGGCTTTTGTATATAAGGGCCACGTAGAGGTTTATTCATCTGTATTAAACACATGGAGAATTTGCTAAGTGCTGGCCCCGGTGCCCAGCACTGGAGATAAGTGAGAGATAAATATAGTGCAGTCTAGTCATCATCTAATGGGGGAGACAGAAATTTCAATAAATTATTACAGTTGTCCCGGATTAAGTTATGATTTTAAAAACATGGGAAAGAGGTGCATACACAGAATAGAAGAAATGAACTGTGTTCAAAACAGGAGGCAGAGGCAGGACTGGGTAAGGTCTGAGCTGCCAAAGTGGGCGGGAGCACAGAGGTGTGATGGCAATTCAGGAGTGCATATTTTCTGGTGGATGAGGGAAGGCTTCCTGGAGGAGAGGGTGCATGAGCTGGCACCTTTCAATAAGTAAGTTTTAGACACAGGGAGCTTTGGAACAGAGAGGTCCTGGCTGCCTAGAAGCCAGTTACCAGGTAATTATAGTAGAACAGGTGGTGAGGACCAAGATAGTGAGGCAGTGAGGGATGGAGAGGAGGGAGGAATGTCAGAGATGACTGCTTCAGTGTGGTCAAGCCAAAGGGAAACCAAGTATTGTGGATGTGGGCAACTGGAGGTGGGGGATAGTAATGAATTCAGCTCTTTCTTTAAGCTGCCCCAAAGAGTGCCTGATGGTGTCTTGGTCCTCTGAAATAGGTTGGTGGAGCTCTACAGGGTATTCGGGCCCAGGAACACACAGAAAGCTTGAAATGGCCAAGTTATGCTGCTGTACTCTGAAGATCAGCGAGGATCTGGGTGCATCACTATGAAAAGCCTGGTCAAGCACCTGGACACTCCAACCCTGTCTCATCCTTCATTCATCAAACACTTGCTGAGCTTCTACTCTGTGCCAGGTCATGCTGGGAAACCAATCTGGTGACCTTAGAGTGAGAACAGATCCCCATTAAGCAGGCTCAAAGGATCTCAGATTAAGAGGGAAGCTTTCCTGATTACTCCTACACTGCTTCCTACGGTGTAACAAGTGTCATGGCAACAGGTACAAGAAGGGATAGTTAGTCCTATCTGGGGATCAGGGAAGGCTTCCCAGAGGAGGTGAATTTTCAGCTGAAGCTCTCAGGATGAGGAGGACTTCCTCCAGTTGTGGGAGCTGATATTTCAGGTGAAGGGAAGAGCTTTTCCCCAGGAGTCCCGCTGAAACTCAGACTTTTTCCAGAGCTACCAGAAAAACATCAAGTGGGAAGTCATTTTTCCAGCCTCCTGCAGGGGCCGCTGCTGCCCCAGGCTGAGGCTGCAGCCTCGGCTCAGCCAGTCCTTCCCAACAAAACTCGGGCGTCTGTCTTTGCTGGGGTGGTAGTGAGGTACACCCGGGACCTGCCTCCATCGAAGGAGTGGGCTCGGGGGTGGCAGTGCCCCCGGAAGCCTGAAAAAATCATCTGAGCTCCATCAGTGGCACTCGGGGGGAGGGGTGCAGTGGGACAGACATTTTTCTGTCTCTGGGTCACCACAAGTTTATTAAAATAAAAGCAACTGTGGGTAAATGCTGCCATCTGTGCTGCCCCCCCCAACAACAAATCAGGCCCCAGACTAGACGCAGGGGTTGAAACTGCTTTAAAACACCCCAAGGACTTAACTGAAAACCCACACTCCCCATGCTTCTGGGGCTTAAGATCTTGAGCTCATTCCTTAGTATCTCTCCTCAGGAAGGTGGGGTGGGCTGCCCCTGGAGGTGGAGGTGAAGACCCCTGAGTCTGCTCCATGGGCTGAGAGGCCCCCTAAGCCTAGAGCCCTGCCGCGGGGCTCTGTGCCAAGAGCCCCCCGTGAGCCATGGCCTCGAAAGGGCAGCGGTGATTTTTTTCACATAAATATATCGCACTTAAATGAGTTTAGACAGCATGACATCAGAGAGTAATTAAATTGGTTTGGGTTGGAATTCCGTTTCCAATTCCTGAGTTCAGGTTTGTAAAAGATTTTTCTGAGCACCTGCAGGCGTGTGTGTGTGTGTGTGTGTGTGTGTGTGTGAAGTATTTTCACTGGAAAGGATTCAAAACTTAAAAAAAAAAAAAAACTGGAGCACACAGGCAGCATTACGCCATTCTTCCTTCTTGGAAAAATCCCTCAGCCTTATACAAGCCTCCTTCAAGCCCTCAGTCAGTTGTGCAGGAGAAAGGGGGCGGTCGGCTTTCTCCTTTCAAGAACGAGTTATTTTCAGCTGCTGACTGGAGACGGTGCACGTCTGGATACGAGAGCATTTCCACTATGGGACTGGATACAAACACACGCCCGGCAGACTTAAAGAGTCTCAGACTGAGGAGAAAGCCTTTCCTTCTGCTGCTCCCGCTGCTGCCGCTGCTTTTGAGGGTCCACTCCGTTCATGGTTTTTCCTGCCAGACCAGAGTCACCTTCGCTGCTGCCGTCCTTCTCTCTGGCGTCATTCAGAGGCTGGCCAGAGGATGAGACTCCCCAAACTCCTCACTTTCTTGCTCTGGCACCTGGCTTGGCTGGACCTGGAAATCATCTGCACTGTGTTGGGTGCCCCTGACTTGGGCCAGAGACCCCAGGGGGCCAGGCCAGGCTTGGCCAAAGCAGAAGCCAAGGAGAGGCCCCCTCTGGCCCGGAGCATCTTTAGGCCAGGGGGTCACAGCTATGGTGGGGGGGCCGCCAATGCCAGGGCAAAGGGGGGCACCGGGCAGACAGGAGGCCTGACACAGCCCAAGAAGGATGAACCCAAAAAGCTGCCCCCAAGATCGGGCGGCCCTGAACCCAAGCCAGGACACCCTCCCCAGACGAGGCAGGCGGCAACGCGGACGGTGGCCCCAAAAGGACAGCTTCCTGGGGGTAAGGCACCTCCAAAGGCAGGATCTGTCCCCAGCCCCTTCCTGCTGAAGAAGGCCAGGGAGACCAGGCCCCCTCAAGAGCCCGAGGAGCCGTTCCGCCCGCCCCCCATCACGCCCCACGAGTACATGCTCTCGCTGTACAGGACACTGTCTGATGCTGACAGAAAGGGAGGCAACAGCAGCGTGAAGTTGGAGGCTGGCCTGGCCAACACCATCACCAGCTTTATTGACAAAGGGCAAGGTGAGGGGGTGGGGTGGCAGGGGCTTGGCTGAGAGGGAGGGGCATCTGCATGCGTGGAGGGGCCTTTCAGAGCCCCGACGCTGCACCGGTGGGAGAGACGGTGTGCATCGGCCTGGGGTGGTGTCTGGGACTTACCTCCCACATGCCCGGTCCCAGGCCGGGTCAGAGCCAATGCCTGCAAGGTGCAGAGGGCGTTACTGAAGCCCGGACAGGAGACAAGAGCTGCCAGTTGGTGGCAGAGTTGGGGACCACACTTTAAGACTCCTACCAGGCCATGCTCTGTTCCGAGGTGGGTTGGCCAGACTTCCCAGGCTCCAGAGGTTTGTAGTTTTCTCAGATGGCAGAGAGAGAAATTAATCTCCAGATACCCGTGGTTCTGCAAATTTGCCTTCAGGTTAGGGGATGGAGGAGGTGAGATGGGTGAAGGCAGTAAATGGGGCATCTTGGAGTCATAGAATGACATTTAAATATATGGTGTGGGGGTGTGGCAGACTTAGGGTCTAACTCACAATGTGACCTTGAGAGAGTTCTTTTTCTCTTTGAGGTCTCAGCTTCCCCATCTGCACAACTCTATGGGGGGTGGTGGACTGGGTGGTTTCTGAGAGTCCTTCAAAAATGAACACTTTATGTCCCGTCCTAAACACAGATCATTTTTATCGTCAACCCAGGAGGGTATCCATTCCCCTCACCTCACTCTATGTTCACCTAACATTACTGTTTTGGCTTTTCCTGCTCCACTTGCTGTGTGATCTCAGCCAAGACCCTTCCCTTCTCAGGGCCTCAGTTTCCCTCTAAGTGTGAAGAGGGAGATGGATTACTCATTGCCAGGGTTGCTCATAGTTCTAATGCTCTGGTTCTGGGAGGCTTGGGACTTCGGCTGGCAGGGTGGGGGAGGGGCCAGAGATGGGGAGAGGCTCCTCATTAGAGCTGGCCTGTGGGGGAATGACAGGGTGGGAGGAAGCGGGAGGCAGCAGGTCTGGCTGGGGTGGGGGAGGTGGCCTGGCTGCCTGCCCAGCCAGGGAAAGCTGTGACCCCTTGGGGCTCATAAAATAAGTCCTTGTGCCCCCCAGCTCTAAGGGAGCTTGCAGAGGGGGAGATGGGGAGTTTAAAGGCCTAATTAGTCACCTCCTAGAGCAATGTATGAATGCTTCCCAATGGCAAATTGATATTTAGGAAGGAGGGCATGCTGATTTGGACACACTACAGAGTTTCTCACACACACAGACACACACACACACACAGAGCCTTGTATTTATACATACATGCTGAATCAAACACACATGTACACATGTAAAAATACACCTTCTTACATGTACATACAGCATCATCTTATACATACACACACACATATACATACATATCCTTCAAATATGGGGCGCCTGGGTGGCTCAGTGGGTTAAAGCCTCTGCCTTGAGCTCAGGTCATGATCTCAGGGTCCTGGGATCGAGCCCCGCATCAGGCTCTCTGCTCAGCAGGGAGCCTGCTTCCTCCTCTCTCTCTGCCTATCTCTCTAAATACTTGTGATCTCTGTCTGTCAAATAAATAAATAAAATCTTAAAAAAAAAAAACTTAAAAAAAAAACATATCCTTCAAATATTCACACGAGCACAATCATACACACTCGTCGCTCACTACACCTTACCTTTTGTATTCACATTTAAGCTCAATCGTATGCTCACACACACACACACACACACACACACCTCGTCACTCACACACACGCTCATACACCCAGTGGGGTAAGACATGTACACAACAAGATCATTAGACTAGGAAGCCAGGGAAATTGGATTGTCACTTGTCCTCTCTGTGCCACATCTGTAGAATGAGAACACCAAGATCTTCCTTAAGGTGTAGTGGGAGTAGCTCAGGGTTGGGTATAAAAAGTCCTAGACTACAGTTCCAATTCTGCTTTTTCCTAGCTGGGTGATCTGGGGCAAGTTACCTAACTCCTCTTAGCCTCAGGTTCTTCTCTGGAAAAAATAGGGCTCATCGTAATACCCACCGATTTCTCCTATGAGATATCATATAAGATAAGAGATGGGGAGGGAGAGCAAGAAGCGGTTCTAAGGCTGAGGCGTGTCTGATACGCATTGTCCTTGACACAAACACCCGGAACTGCTCGAATCACCACAGTCACATCTATGGAGAAACTACCCTATTTGCTCTGCCGTTTAGGGATCTCCCTTATTTTGAAAAAGGCTCTCGGTGGTTTGGGTCTTGGCCTCTGTCAGAGTAGGGGAGAGGTTAAAGAAAGCTGTCTCCAGAGGGGAGAGAGCCGTGGCCCTCCCCTGCGGCCCCGAGGTGGCTGGCTCTCTTGGTGAGGTTGCAGGGAATGACTTCTGGGTGTTCTCTCTAGATGACCGAGGTCCTGTGGTCAGAAAGCAGAGGTACGTGTTTGACATTAGTGCCCTGGAGAAGGATGGGCTGCTAGGGGCCGAGCTGCGGATCTTGCGGAAGAAGCCCTCGGACACGGCCAAGCCAGGGGCCCCCGGCATCGGGCGGGCTGCCCAGCTGAAGCTGTCCAGCTGCCCCAGCGGCCGGCAGCCGGCAGCCTTGCTGGATGTGCGTTCCGTGCCAGGCCTGGACGGATCTGGCTGGGAGGTGTTCGACATCTGGAAGCTCTTCCGAAACTTTAAGAACTCGGCCCAGCTGTGCCTGGAGCTGGAGGCCTGGGAACGGGGCCGGGCCGTGGACCTCCGTGGCCTGGGCTTTGACCGGGCTGCCAGGCAGGTCCACGAGAAGGCCCTGTTCCTGGTATTCGGCCGCACCAAGAAACGGGACCTGTTTTTTAATGAGATTAAGGCCCGCTCGGGTCAAGATGATAAGACTGTGTATGAGTACCTGTTCAGCCAGCGGCGAAAAAGGCGGGCCCCACTGGCCACGCGCCAGGGCAAACGGCCCAGCAAGAACCCCAAGGCCCGATGCAGTCGGAAGGCGCTGCATGTCAACTTCAAGGACATGGGCTGGGATGACTGGATCATCGCACCACTTGAGTACGAGGCCTTCCACTGCGAGGGGCTATGTGAGTTCCCCTTGCGCTCCCACCTGGAGCCCACGAACCATGCAGTCATCCAGACCCTGATGAACTCCATGGACCCTGAGTCCACACCGCCAACCTGCTGTGTGCCCACACGACTGAGTCCCATCAGCATCCTCTTCATTGACTCCGCCAACAACGTGGTCTATAAGCAGTATGAGGACATGGTCGTGGAGTCTTGTGGCTGCAGGTAGCAGCACTTGCCCTCTGTCTTCCTGGGTGGCATGTCCCAGGACGCGGTCACAAGAGCCCGTCCCTGCACTCCAGGAAACAGAGAACCTGGGAAGCAGCAGCCAGGAGCTTCTACATGGCCTGCATGATAGGGGGTTCCCAACAGCCTTGTTCTTACTCTCTGAGTGGGACTGGGTTCGAGGTTCCCTTCTAGCTGCAAGTCCTCTTGTCTGAGGATTCCTGCCCTTCTGCTGCTCTGACTGGCAGGGACAGACCCAGGGAGACAGACTCTGAATGGGACTGAGACCCAGGAGACCTTGCTTTGGGATGAGACTCAGCCCTCAACCTCTCCTTACCTGGGCCTTTCCGGTTTCCAGACTTTCCAGAGAGGGCTCCTCCTGGGAGAGCCCCCAGGTGCCACCCTCTCTTTTGAATCACCATTGTGCCTGGTGACAGGCACAATGCCCCACTGGGGCAGATGAGATGCTGATTGGGCAGGGGTGGGCAGGAGGGGGTAAGGGCTTGGGCCAGGGTGAGGAGTGTGAGGCTGTTAGACTGTTAGATGAAAATGTACATTGACGAGATAAAAAGCAAAACTGTTACTAAAACTGTGGCAAATTTCTTGTTTACTCCAGGGGACCCAGTGACTCCTCAAAGAATGACTAACCCAGGGAAGGGAGGTGCGTTGCCTGAAGCAAAATGGGAGGGCACAGGCTGAGTAGGGCCAATGCTACCTCTAACCCCATTCCTGTTCCTTCCAAAGACCCGTTGGTCTGGAGCTCTTGTCTGCTCCTCTGGGGCCTGGCAACAGATTTGACATTCCTTAGTCACGCTCGTTGCCTCTGAAATGGATTCCTACATGGGAGGGAAATTAGGAAATTCATTTCCTCTAAAATCATCCCCGCTTCATTCACCCGTTTGCACCCCACTCCCCCACATACTCACCGTTTAGAGAGCCCTCTACCTTTCAGTGGGGAACTCGGGCTGCCAGAGATCTCCTCCTCCCTGTTGGGGCATCTTCTTTTTTGCCACTGACCACTGTTCCTTGAATGATCTTGTCTGTGGCCCTGCTACCCTCCAGCTTGACAACTTTACCAGTCCTCCTGCTCATCTATCACCTCCTAACCATCACTCCACCTCTAGAAACAGAGCTGGGTTCCCTCCCCTTTACATTATATATTATACTACATTATATATATATATTATACAAATATATATATACACAAATATATATATATTAGTTAAGTAATCTTCCCCTAACCTTAGACAGACCAATGTCAGACACATCCTGACAATGTTTCCAACTTGGGGCTTGGCCCAAAGTAGATGCCCACTTCCCTTTAACCACAAGAATCCATAGAGGGGCATGAGGCATAAACGCTTGGGAGGGGAACAGAGCCCTCTGGTAGGGAAATCTGGGCATGCAAATCTTTGTGCTAAGGGCTCAGGACCAGACTCTGCCTGGCTGAAGAGAGGGAGGACCAGGGGAAGGGAGTCTAGGCCTCTGCTTCCCACCCAAGGGGCCTCAACATTTTCCCCACCTCTCTCCAGCTGGGTCTTTGATTCCCAGGGCTCCTAGCCAAAGCTGTTTCAACAGTAGGGATTCCTGCCCAGCTATGGGCAGATCTTGTGTCCCTTCCCTCTAGGCCTGAAATCTGGGTTGTCAGGACCTGAAACAAGAGCCCAGCGCAGGGGGCAGCCTACCTTTGAGCTCCCTCCCTGGCTTGGAGGCCATTACCTGTCCCTGAGGGGCCAGTTTGCACCTGGAGCCTAGCCCTCCCTGGCCAGACTTCGTTGTGTTTGGCTGGTGGCAGGTTTGCGAGCTCTGGCAGTAAACAAAGGAGCTGCCACAGCAGACAGAGTTCTGGTGTGAGGGGAGAGCGGGCCTGGAGGTGATGCAGGGGAAGCCAACCAGGGGGCTGTGGACACAGGGAGAGCAGTGTAGAAGCACTGGGGCTGGAAATCGAGGGGAGAGAGGGAGAGGCGGAGGATGAAAAGGTCACAGGTGGGGCTGGCTCCTCCATGCACTGATTTTCTGGTCTGTGTGTCCTTTATTTCTTGGAAAGTCTGACAGCCTGGAGCGGCACCCTGCCTGAGCCCTGTCAGAGGGGCTTCCTGTCATCTCAGCCCCCATGCTCCTCCTGCCACAGGCCCATGCACTGCATTGACAGTTGTGTGGTCTGGCTTGGTACCTAGGAGCTTCCTCTCCCACCTCAACCTGCCCTGGAACTTGCTTTCACAAAAGAGCCACTCAGACTGCGTGCCCTCCCCTCTTATCTCCCTAGACTATGGGAATCCAATCAGACCAGTGTGGGAAACAGCCCTTCTATCCTAACCATCCGATCAGCTTCCTCCCTGGACAACGATATCTACCTGGGAATCCACCTCCAGTCCCCATCGAAACAAGCTATGGACTTGTATGGAACTCTTGTGTGCCAGAGGGCACAAGGCGTGTATCATTCTTGGGGGTTCACAAACAGGCTCCCTGCTGAGGTTCACAAACATGCTCACAGCTCTGAAGGGCTCAAAAGGCAGCCCAGTTTCAAATTTCAGATCTGTCACTTAGAGTTAGAGGCCTTGGGCAAGTAACTTAATTCCATGAACCTTGGTTTCCTCATTTGTCGGGGTTGGGATGGAGGGTGGAAGTCAGGAGGGGGGAGGGGTAGACAATATGCCTATTTCATAGGCCTAACTGTGTGGATATGAAAGACACTCAACAGAATGACCAGCCCAGTGGTGGCACTCAATAAACATTAGATGTAATCATTATTGTGTCTCCAACAGTCCTGTGAAGCAGGCAGGGAAAGGACTATTACTCTCCACCACCACCACCCCATTTTTATAGATGAGGAAGCTGAGGTCCAGAGAGGTAACACAGGCCCCTGCAGGTCTTAGCATTCTTTGTACCATTTTGCTACTTCTCTGGGCCCCCCATGCCACTGACTCCAGTCCCGGCATAAGCCTTGCCTTTCTGTTCCTAAAAGTTTCTCCTTGGGGATACATGATATGTTAGCTTCTGGGGACAAATAGCTAAGCATATAGGTTAGGACAGGGAAGATGAGAGGCCCATAGGGGTGTAAAGGAGGGAGGCTCCTAGTGCTCTGATGTCATCTCTTAGCCCTTTCCACATCCCTATATCCCAGGGCCATACATGGGAGGGGAACTCGGCTTTTCTAGGGTTTGGACACACAACCCTGGAAAACCTCTTGGACTTCACTCTGACTCCACAACTAGTTCTTTGGTTCTGTATACACTTGTAAGGAAACAGAGTAAGGAAGGGTGAGTCCCGTATGCTTGGGAGTCAGGCCGATCTGCGTTCCAGTTCCGGTTTCAACACTTTCCAGCTGAAACTCTCTAAGCCTCAGTTTCTCTGTCTGTAAAAGAGGGATAATAATATCAAATTTAATGGGCCTGGGATTTGGGAGAGGGGATGTTTATTCATTCCAACAACTTTTGATCCATTCATTCATTTGTTAACCAATACGTTTTTATTGAGGGCTTGCTATGGCCCAGACGCTGTGCTGAGGTTTGGGAAAATAATAACAATCACAATTGTAAATGTTTATCAAGGGCCTATTATGTGCTAGAATACTGTGCTTAGCACTCTACCTGACTTCTCTTACCTGGCAATGACCAGGCCGTCAAGTTCCATGCGCCAAGTTCCAAGATCCCAAAGGATGCTAGGATGATAATATGATAGGCTGAATCAAAGTAGATGAAATAAAGGGGAAAATCTGAATTGTCTATCAGAATGCACGAAACCGACCATACAAGTACAGCATGTAAAACAATGGGATTTCACAACTTCAGATGGGAAAGAGATAGTATTACAGGTAGCTGTGAACTGGATTGAATCAACTGAATATAAAGTGGGTGCCTAAGTGCAAATATTAAGTGTGGGCTTCATTCATAGACAGGTAGTGTGAAAACCCAAGGAAGTTGTCGTTCGCTCTGTTAGGCAAGACTTGAAGAGTGTTGAGATGGACAGAGTAAGGGAGAAGCAAAGTCAAGGGTGAGTCCTGTGGGGTTTTTTCGCTTGGGCAACTGGGTGGAAGGTATGCCATTCAAGAACAACAATGAAAGAGAACACAGAAGGAGGCACACATTTTTGAGAGGAAGATGATGAGGTCCAATTTGGACATGTCAGGTTTGGAGAACTCTTTTTTAAGATTTTATTTATTTGACAGAAAGAGAGAGAGAGAGCACAAGCAAGGGGAGCTGCAGGCAGAGGCAGAGGGAGATGCAGACTTCTTATTGAGCAAGGAGGCAGATGTGGTCTCGATCCCAGGACCCTGGGATCATGACCTGAGCTGAAGGCAGATGTTTAACTGACTGAGCCACCCAGGCACCCTGAAGAACTCTTAAGGATTAACTTTAAATAGGAAAAGCAGCAATTCTTTAATGAAATGATAAGAAGAAAGGATACACACATATGACAGAAGCAGGTTTGTTGGTTGAGAGGTGGGAAGTCAAGTTTCATTTGGATGGCTTCTAATTTCTATTTTCTCTGCAAAGTACGAGTTGAGGCCATCTGTTCAGAGACAGTAAGAAGGGGTCAGAGTCAAGGTTTGAGGAATGTAGAAAAGGCTCCTGCTATGGGTTTAACTGTGTCTTTCAAAAAATATATTTAAGCCCTAACACTCAAAACTGTGAATATGACTGTATTTGGCAAAAAGGTCTTCGCAGACGTAATCAAGTTAAGATGAGGTCATTAGGCTGGGTCCTCATGCAAAATGACTGGAGTCCTTAGAAAAGAAGAGATGCAGAGACAGGCAAATAAGAAGAAGATCATGGGGGTGCCTGGGTGGCTCAGTGGGTTAAAGCCTCTGCCTTTGGCTCAGGTCATGATCCCAGGGTCTTGGGATCGAGCCCCATATCGGGCTTTCTGCTCTGCAGGGAGCCTGCTTTCTCCTCTCTCTGCCTGCCTCTCTGCCTACTTGTGATCTCTGTCTGTCAAATAAATAAATAAAATGTTTAAAAATAAAGAAGAAGAAGATCATGAAATGACAGATGAAGGGATTGGAGTTATACAGTTGTAAACCAAGAAACACCAAGGATTGCTGGCAACTGCCAGAGCTAGGAAAAAGCAAGAAGAGATCCTTCCCTTCAGATAGAGCATGGTCTTGCCAACACCTTGATTTTGGACTTCTAGCCTCTAGAACTGTGAAATAATACATTTTAAATGTTTTAAACCACCTGGTTTATGTTTTACTGTTGTTGTTGTTGTTATGGTAGCCCTGTGAAATTAATATAGTTATGAATAGCAATCCTAGAGAAAGCAAGCCGAGTTGAGCATAATAGAAGTGGATAACCATATTTGGTGGTACTTGTATGATTTTCTTCAATAATACTCAATAATCTGGGTACAGGCATGGAATACATGAACAATTACAGGGTTGGGGTCTTTCTAGATGGACAGCATAGAAAGATGTTTGAGTAAGAGAGTTAATATTGGTAAGAGAACAATTGGAGTGATAGACCATATGGTCTGAGCTACATAGAAGTATAGCGAGGAGAGGGTTGACAGCGTATAAAGAGAAGAGATAAAAAGCCTGGAGGTCTCCATGGGGTAGAATGACAGGTGTATTAGAAGTAATAAATGAGGGACGCCTGGGTGGCTCAGTTGGTTAAGCAGCTGCCTTCGACTCAGGTCATGATCCCAGCGTCCTGGGATTGAGTCCCGCATCCGGCTCCTTGCTCAGTGGGGAGCCTGCTTCTCCCTCTGCCTCTGCCTGCCATTCTGTCTGCCTGTGCTCACTCTCTCTGACAAATAAATAAATAAAATCTAAAAAAAAAAAAAGAAGTAATAAATGAAAGCTGAAAGACTAGGGTGGTAAGAACACAGAATGGCATAAATTAAAATTTTCAGAATTAAAACAATTCCAATAATAAAGTCCAGGAATTGGCCACGGAAGGGGGTGACTGAACACTTCAGAGAAATGGAACCATAATCATACAATATGTAGCCTCTTGTGACTGACTTCTTTCATTTAGCATGTTTTCCGGGGTCATCTATATTGGAGCTCTTATCAGCAGTTCATTCCTGTTTATTGCTGAATAACAGTCCATTCTCTCAAAAGACTACATTTTATTTATCCATTCATCAGTTGATGAACATTCGGGTTGTTTTCACCATTTTATGCTATTGTGAATAATGAATGCAGTGACAAACATTCATATACAAGTTTTTGTGGACATATGTTTTAATTTTGACCTAGGAATGGAATTAGTGGGTCATACGGTAATTCTGTGTTTTCATTCTGAGGAACAACCAGACTCTTTCTAGAACAGCTGTGCCATTTTACATTTCCATCACTAATGTATGAGGGATCAAGTTTTTCCACATCCTTGTTAGCATTTTGTATTGTATGTCTGCCTGCTTATAGCCATCTAGTGGTTGTGTGATGTGGTATCTCATTGCGGCTGCATGTGTGTGTATGTGTATGTATGTGTGTGTTTGTAGTTCCCTAATGACTATTGATATTGATCATCTTTTCATTTGCTTATTGGCCATTTGTAGACCTTCTCTGGAGAAATTTCTATTCAAGTCATTTGTCCATTTTTATTTTTTATTATTATTTTTATTTATTTGTTAGAGAGAGAGAGAGAGCGAGCACAGGCAGACAGAGTGGCAAGCAGAGGCAGAGGGAGAAGCAGGCTCCCTGGCGAGCAAGGAGCCCGATGTGGGACTCGATCCCAGGACGCTGGGATCATGACCTGAGCCGAAGGCAGCCGCCTAACCAACTGAGCCACCCAGGTGTCCCCATTTGTCCATTTTTAATTGGATGTTTGTTTTTTTATTGTTGAGTTGTAGCGTTCTTTATATATTCTGGGTACAAGTCCCTTATCTGATATCTGATTTGCAAATATTTTCTCCCATTCTGTATCTTTTTACTTTCCTGATGGTATTTTTTGCAACACAAAAGTTTAAATTTTTAAAAAAGTTTAAACTTTTATGTAGTCCAACTTATTTTTTCTTTTGTCATCAGTGCTTTTGGTGTTATATCTAAGAAGGTTTCATCTAACACAGGTCATAAAGATTTACTCTTATTTTTTTTTCTAAGAGTTTTGTAGTTTAGCTTTTACATTTGGGTCTATGATCTATTTTGAGTTAATTTTTGATATGGTGTGAGAGAGGAGTCCAACTTCATACTTTTGCATTTTTAAAAAAAATTGTGAATATGTGTTATACCTACCCACCCCACCACTCCTAACTGTAATATCCTTGAGGACAAGGACCAAGTTCTAGTTCTTTGTATTTTCCATAAAACCAATGAGGACATTTTATT
Organism: Taxidea taxus jeffersonii; assembly: GCA_003697995.1. Taxonomy (NCBI): domain Eukaryota; kingdom Metazoa; phylum Chordata; class Mammalia; order Carnivora; family Mustelidae; genus Taxidea; species Taxidea taxus. The sequence goes on along the minus strand of ML109906.1, from coordinate 15,608 downwards.
TTATTATTTATTTATTTTTTTTGCAGAATAGGATTTGGAGAGTAACATGAATGTTTTTATTTCAATTTTATTTTATTTTTAAGATTAATTTACTTTAAGAGAGAAAGAGTATGTGAGCAAGTGGGGGGAGGGGCAGAAGGAGAGAATCCTCAACTCCCAGCTGAGTGTGGAGCCCTGATGTGGAGTTCGATCTCACCACCCTCATGACCTGAGCCAAAATCAAGAGCTGGATGTTCAACCAACTGAGCCACCCAGGTGCCCTTATTTTATTTATTTATTTGTTAAAGATTTATTTATCATTTTAGAGAAAGAGGGAGAGAGTGAGAGTGGGAGGAGGAGGAGCAGAGAGAGAGGGGGAGAGAGAATCTTTTCTTTAAAAAAGATTTTATTTATTTATTTTATGAGGGAGAGAGAGAAAGAGAGAGTGCAAGCTAAGGAAGTGGCAGGCAGAGGGAGAGGGAGAAGCGGACTCCCACTGAGCAGGGAGTCCACTTAGGGCTTTAGCCCATATGACCTGAACCAAATCCAAGAGTCAGATGCTTAACCAACTGAGCCACCCAAGCACCCCTATTTTATTTTATTTTTAAAGATTTTATTTTTAAGTAATCTCTACACCCAATATGGGGCTCAAACTCACAACCCTGAGATCAAGAGTCATATGTTCCTCCAACTGAGCCAGCCAGGTGCCCCTATTTCAGTTTTAAAGGTAGTTACATAGGGGCGCCTGGGTGGCTCAGTGGGTTAAGGCCTCTGCCTTCGGCTCAGGTCATGACCCCAGGGTCCTGGGATCGAGCCCCACATTGGGCTTTCTGCTCTGCAGGGAGCCTGCTTTCTCCTCTCTCTCTCTCTGCCTGCCTCTCTGCCTACTTGTGATCTCTGTCTGTCAAATAAATAAATAAAATCTTTAAAAAAAAAAGGTAGTTACATAGATATGGTCAAACTTCAAAGGAGACAAAAGGATACAGAGTGAAAAATATGTCTACTCTTCATACCTAACCTCCAAGTCCTCTAGTCCTCTTTCTCACAATCACCAACCATGACCAATTTCTTGTATAAATCTGATGATTTTTTTTATACCTATACTAGCACACACTTGGAATAGAATCCAAAGTTTTTATCATGGCCTATAAAGTCCCCCAGGATCTGGCCTCTACTGCCCCCTTATCAACCGCATCCCCTACCAACTTCATCTCCTACTTTTCCTCATTCATTTGGCTCAAGCCATAATAATCTTTTCGTTCTTCCTTGGAAACACCAAGCATTCTCCCACATTGGGACCTTTGCACTTGTTCTCTCTGCCCGACATGCTCTTTTCTGAGATAGTTACATGGATCATGCCCTCATTTCATTCACATTCCTGATCAATTCAGTGAGGTCCTGCTTGACCGTCCTAGCTAAAATAACACCTGCTCTATTACTTTTTATTCTTGTCCTGCTTAGCATTTACCAATACTTGACATTAGATTATATCTATTTATTTGCCTGTTTGTCTCCTTTCATTGGACTATAAACTCCATGAGAGTAGGAACGTTTATTTTCTATTGTATCGTCAGCATCTAGATCTGAGCTTGCATCATGGTAAATGCTCAGCAAATATATTTTTTTAATGAATGACTGAATTTCAATGTGGAGTCTCTATGTGGAGGCATGGGAATCCTGAGGGGTAGAGGCAGTGTGGAGAAAGATGAAACACAGAGAGGGAGCTTTGGGAGGGCAATGGAGATTGCTGGGGCACAAGTTGTTGACAAGCCCTGATGGTGGAGAGAAGTTGAGCAGCCTGGAGAGTTGAGACCAAGGAGAAGGCCTTATGGAACCTGCCATCTTCATGGGTTTCAAGAAAGATAAACTTGTTTATACCCTCAGCCTGTTCCCAGAAATTTCCTTCTACTTTCTGTCTTAACTGAAACCTGGCCTTCCTCTTTGAATAGTATTTCTATTATTTTCCCTGTAGCCTTTCTTCTCTGGGATGGTGCTTGTCATTATTCTATACCCTTCAAGTGTTAAGATTGGCAGTTAAGGAGTCTTCATCTGCTTGGTCTCCAGTATCATCTTCAATCCATTACCCCTCTTCCTGCTGCTCCTTCACGGCTCATGCTCTATGTTCATGCTACTTCCAAACTCATAGACACTCTCTTAGACTTTGGCATCAGACATAGTACATGCCTCTTCATTCCAAATCCAGCCACCATCTGAGGTAAACTAAATGTCTATATAGATGACTCTCCTGAAACGTGGGCCCTCGATTCTTTGAAGGCCTCTTACCCAGGGATTTTTTTTTTTTTAAGATTTTATTTATTTATTTGTCAGAGAGAGTGAGCACAGGCAGACAGAATGGCAGGCAGAGGCAGAGGGAGAAGCAGGCTCCCCGCTGAGCAGGGAGCCCAATGCGGGACTCGATCCCAGGACACTGGGATCATGACCTGAGCCGAAGGCAGCTGCTTAACCAACTGAGCCACCCAGGCATCCCTTACCCAGGGATTTTAACCTTTCCTTTACTTAGGCCATTTAAAAAAATATATTTTATTTATTTATTTGACAGAGACAGAGAGATCACAAGTAGGCAGAGAGTCAGGCAGAGAGAGAGGGGGAAGCAGGCTCCCTGCTGAGCAGAGAGCCTGATGTGGGGCTCGATCCCAGGACCCTGCGGCTTAACCCACTGAGCCACCCAGAGGCCCCTAGGCCATTTTCTTAACAGCTTCTTCCTTTCTTTAAATCCTTTACCATACAGATTTCCTGACCTACCCCTTGAACCTTTTTCTTAACAATAGCTGAAGGCAGAGGCTTAACCCACTGAGCCACCCAGGCGCCCCTAGGCCATTTTCTTAACAGCTTCTTCCTTTCTTTAAATCCTTTACCATACAGATTTCCTGACCTACCCCTTGAACCTTTTTCTTAACAATGTCATCACTTTCTTTGTGCTGATGACATCCATTCCATGACTTAGCATAAAAACCATGATATGGCTTTTATGGAAAAACCATAATCCTTTATTAAATCCAACTATCAGCTCTCTCCTCTGCTAATCCCAAGCTGGCAAATGATTTTGAAGAAAAAAAGAGGTAATTGGTGCTATTAAAAGTTTTGGTCTTAAATGTATAATAATATTCATGGAAACACTGGTCATAGAAACAATGACAACAAAAAGGAAACAAATGTCTGTAAACTGTATTATATAATAGAACAGCTATTTTTTTAAAGATTTTATTTATTGGGGCGCCTGGGTGGCTCAGTGGGTTAAGCCACTGCCTTCGGCTTGGGTCGTGATCCCAGGGTCCTGGGATCAAGCCCCGCATCGGGCTCTCTGCTGAGCAGAGAACCTGCTTCCCACCGCCCCTCTGCCTGCCTCTCTGCCTACCTGTGATTTCTGTCTGTCAAATAAATAAATAAAATCTTAAAAAAAAATTTTATTTTTTTATTTGACAGACAGAGATCACAAGTAGGCAGAGAGGCAGATAGAGAGAGAGGGGGAAGCAGGGACCCTGATGCGGGGCTCAATCCCAGGATCCTGAGATCATGACCTGAGCCAAAGACAGAGGCTTTAACCCACTGAGCCACCCAGGCACCCCTGATAGAACAGCTATTAAAAAGACCTGAACTGGGGCGCCTGGGTGGCTCAGTGGGTTAAAGCCGCTGCCTTCGGCTCAGGTCATGATTCCAGGGTCGTGGGATCGAGCCCCGCATCGGGCTCTCTGCTCTGTGGACAGCCTGCTTCCTCTACTCTCTCTCTCTGCCTGCCTCTCTGCCTACCTGTGATCTCTGTCTATCAAATAAATAAATAAAATCTTTAAAAAAAAAAAAAAAAAGACCTGAACTGGATCTATATAGAGCAACATACATAGAATAAAAAAACTGTTGAGTGAAAAAAGGGAAGAAGCAAAATAAAACATAAGAATGTTGTCAATTAATTAAAAAAAAAAGAAGGAAAGAAAGAAAGAAAATCCACACCAATCAGAGTGATGTATTTTCTGAGGGAATATGTGTATGTATGTGAATACAATAGAAAATATCTAGAAGGAAATTCAATTTTAGAAAGGGTGGAAGGAATTGGGATGCAAGGCACAGGTAAACGGAACTTTAGCTTTATCTGTAACATGCTAAGTTTTTTATTTTTTATTTTTAAATTTTTTTATTTTTTATAAACATATAATGTAACCCCAATACCCTCTCCTGACACCCCTCTCCCCTGTCCCTTCAGTTTGTTTTATGACATTAAGAGTCTCTTTTGGTTTGTCTCCCTCCCGATCCCATCTTGTTGTAACATGCTAAGTTTTAGAAGACAATGTGACCATGTATCACTTTTTAATTTAAAATTAATTAATAAATTAAAATTTAAAAAATGAAGAGTTATGAACTTCGACTAGATCCTCCATGTTTCAACTGGCCCCTTTTTATTTTGTTCTCTATTGAACTTTAAACTCTCTCCACTTTTCCATAGTCTCCATGCCATCTGCATTCCTCTGAGTAGGAAATCTCTCCCTTTTAGTTTGCAAAGAAAATAGAAATCATCAGAAAGGAAATTAAATATCAATCTTTTTTTCTTCTTGTGCCCAACATCGTAGGTCATCATCTTTTGTGTGAATTATTTATTGGCCTATTTGCAAAGCTTTTGTATTACATTTTAAAAAAGATTTTATTTATTTGAGAGAGAGATAGAATGAAGAATGGGGAGGGGTAGTAGGAGAGGGAGAGAAAGAGAGAAGCAGACCTCCTGCTGAGAAAGAAGCCTGTTGCAGGGTTGCAGGGCTCGATCTCAGGACCCCAAGATCATGAACTGAGCCAAAGGCAGATGCTCAGCCAACTGAGCCACCCAGGCACCTCTTTTTTTTTTTTAAAGTTTATTTATTTATTTTAGTAACCTCTACACCCAAAGTGGGGCTGAAACTCACAACCCTGAGATTAAGAGTCACATATTCTTCTGACTGAGCCAGCCAGGTGACCCTAACATTTGCTTCTTGAATCTGATTAACAAGAATGTCTCTTTTATCTCTTTTTTTAAAAAAGATTTTGAGAGAGAGCATGCACACACACTTGCAGGAGTGAGTGGGGGGAGGGGTAGAGGGAGATGGAGAGAGAATCTTAAGCAGACTCCTCACTGAGTGTGGAGTGGGGTTCGATCTCACAACCCTGAGATCATGACCTGAGCTGAAATCAAAAGTAGGTTGCTTATCCAGCTGAACCACCCAGGCGTCCCTCTTGTCTCTCTCTCTTTTTTTCTTTTGAGATTTTATTTATTTATTTGACAGACAGAGATCACAAGTAGGCAGAGAAGCAGGCAGAGAGAGAGAGAGAGAGAGAGAGAGAGGGAAGCAGGCTCCCCACTGAGCAGAGAGCCCGGTGCGGGGCTCGATCTCAGGACCCTGGGATCATGACCTGAGCCGAAGGCAGAGGCTTTAACCCACTGAGCCACCCAGGCACCCCCCTCTTGTCTCTTTTTAATATGTGATGCCACATGTCCTAAGGTACATGTAGGAGCACTACACCATTGTTTTTCAATAATACATATGTAAGCTACAGACTTGAGATCAGAATGCATCTTCACTTTGGCTTATAAAATCCTTCATATGGAAGACTGATGAGGGAAATCTTTCTATTCTGTATAAAAACAAAACTAAATTCACATACAAAAATCATTAGTGTTTGAATACTTATTAGCCTACAGTTATTGAATAACTGGTCCTCCATTTTCACATTTAACTCTCTGATCCATCTGTGTCAACATCAGCTTCTCCTTCTTTTTTTAATATTTTATTTATTTGACAGGGAGAGATCACAAGTAGGCAGAGAAGCAGGCAGAGAGAGAGAGGGGAAGCAGGCTCCCTGCTGAGTAGAGAGCCCAGTGCGGGACCCTGAGACCATGGCCTGAGCTGAAGGCAGAGCCTTAACCCAGAGCCTTAACCCAGAGCCACCCAGGTCCCCCTCAACATCAGCTTCTTAAACATGGGCCAGTTAATTGTCCCCTGCTTAATTTCCTCTAATGGCTTTCAACTATACTTAGAATAAAATATAGACTTCATCTAGTAGTCCTTGCATAATTTATCTTCTGCCTATCTTAATTATCTCTTTAAATTAATTCAATTAATTTCAATGCCACACTGATTTTTTTCTTTTTTTTAAAGATTTTATTTGTTTATTTGACAGAGATCACAAGTAGGCATAGAAAGAGGAAGGGAAGCAGGCTCCCCAGTGAACAGAGAGCCCTATGCAGGGCTCGATTCCAGAACTCTGAGATCATGACCCGAGCTGAAGGCAAAGGCTTTAACGGACTGAGCCACTAAGGCGCTCTGCCACACTGGTTTTCTTTGGGTTCTTTTTTTTTTTTTCCCCCAATTTAAGTATAGTTGACACACACTGTTATATTGATTTCATGTATACAGGATAGTGATTTGACAACTCTATGCATTCCTCAGTGCTTACCATGATCAGTGTAGTCGTCATCTGTCACCACACAAAGTTATTACAATAGTATTAAATCTCTATGCTGGGGGCACCTGGTTGGCTCAATGGGTTAAGCCACTGCCTTCGGCTCAGGTCATGGTCTCAAGGTCCTGGGATTGAGCCCCACATCGGGCTCTCTGCGGGGAACTTGCTTCCTCCTCTCTCTCTGTCTGCCTCTCTGCCTACTTGTGATCTCTGTCTGTCAAATGAATAAATAAAATCTTTAAAAAAAAATCTCTATGCTGTACTTTTCATCTCTGTGAATTATTTCATAACTGGGAGTTTGTACCTCTTAATTCCCTTCACCTATTTTGTCCATCTCCCCAGCCCCTCCCCTCTGGCAACTACCAGTTTTCTGTATTTATGAGATCATTTCTGCTTTTTTGTTTGTTTTTAGATTCCACATATAAGTGAAATTATATGGTATTTGTTTTTCTCTGTCAGACTTATTTCACCTAACATGATACCCCCTAGTTCTATCCATGTTGTCAAAAATGGCAAGATTTCATTCCTTTTTACAGCTGAGTAACATATATATATATATACACACCACATTTTCTTTATCCATTCACCTATGGATAGACACTTAGGGTGCTTCCATATGTTGGCTACTTTAAATAATGTTTCAATAAACTAATGGGTGGGTATATCTTTTTGAATTAGTGTTTTTTGTTTTTTGGGTATAAATACCCAATTCTTCTTTGGATTCTTTAAGTAAACCATTATTCTTTCCCATTTCAGAACTCTCCTGGAATCTTCTTTCCCTTTCTCATCCCCCAAGATTTGCTGAGAAAATAGCATGTTCAAAGTCACTTGCCATGGTCAGCTTCTTTTCATCCTTTGGGTCTCAGCTTACATGCCACCTCCTCAGAGAGGCCTTACCTGGTCATACTAGCTAAAGTATAGTTTCCCATGTTATTCTCAAGTTTAGCTCTGTTGTTTCCTTCAAAGTACTTACCATAATTTTTTTTAAATGAGTTTTAATTACTTTATTTTTTCATTGGCTTACTAGACTTTTGCATGCCTCCCCCAGCAGTCTAGGAGTTGCACAAAGCCATTATCCACACCTGTCTTGTCACCAGCACATAGTGAACATTCATCTTTGCTAACTGAATGACAAGAAGGAAGTCCTTGGACATCCTGTCCCTCTGCTCTCAGTCAACCCGGGGGAGCATCCACCCCCACCTTTTCTCCTCTACTGCTCTTGGGATACAATGGAAGGGGTCCTCCAGCCAAAGCCATTCTCTCCCACCTTCTCAAGAAACTCCTTGAATCCTTGAGTTTTTCTTCTGTATCTTCACCTTTACAGTCATTTCCTATCAATAGGCAAAAGATATTCTCATGAAACCACCCACCCGTCAGAAACCCCCCAAATTCTCTTCAGGCCTCAGGTCAGCCCTTGGCAGCCCTCGTCCCGACTTTCAGGACTCAGCTGAACCACTCTCCTGTGTTCCTCTACAACTCCTTCTCAGGATCTTTTTTTAGGGAGTCCTGAAAATGCTGGGATCTCCCAAAGTCCTTCCCCCCCACCCCAACTCCCCCACTGACAAAGGGGAGGGATCCCTGTGGAGGTAGTCTGGAAAAGTTCGGACAACGGGGCGCTGTGGAATGAGGCTGGGTGAAGCGGGGCGGATAAGGAGACAGCAGTGAAAAGCCTGAGGCCACTGGTCAAGGAGGACAGGTGCTGTGGAGATGACTTGAGCCTCTGTGACGTGTGGTGGGGGTGAAGACTGGAGAGATCGGGAGGCGCGCGCGCGAAAGGCAGCCTCGCGCTCAGCTAAGAAAAGCGCGCGCTCGTGAGCGCGGCGGCCTCTGTACGCTTGCGCAGCCGTTGCCGGGCACCCGCGGGCAAAAGAACAACATTGGCAAGGGGTGGGGGCCGCGGGGACTCCGGAAGGCCACCCTTTACCCGGAAATGGTTGTACGGGAACATGGCGTTGCTGGTGCGAGTCCTTGTGAGTGAAGGAGTAATTTGCTGCGGTCGCCCGCTGGGCCCCAGGGTTGGAGTCGGAGAGGGCAGGGCGGGAGAAACTGGAGGAAAGTGCAGGAGGGGAGCTTGTGCGGCAGCGAGGCTACGCGGCCGCCTTCCGAGCGGGGAGACTGAGGCAGCGTCCTACTCCCCCCTACCCTCTGTTTGGCTGTGACGTCCCCCTCTTTGGAGGAGGAAGAGAATGACATAGGACCTAAATTTGGCGAAGTTTGCTTTTTTAGTCACCTCATGCGACCGCTTTCCCGCAGGGAGAGGCAGCACGTGGGGGCACTGATTGGAGTGTCGTGACACTTGAGTTCCTAGTTTCTGTTCTGTCACTGATGCCCAGTGTGACCTTGGACGAGTCACTTTCCGGTCTCGGAGTCCCGATGGGAAAAACGAGGTTAATCTGCAGTCCCTTTGGTTTCTGAGGTTCTCTGGGTTTTGTTTCCGAGATCAGTAAGACGATTCGTAACTGTACAGTTAAGTGGAATACTATTATGAATTGTTAGGTTGAAAGGTGCACGAAAACCGGGCTCATATCTGTCGTTCTGACTGCCCAGCACAGTGTATGGCACATCATAGGTGTTCAAGAAATACTTGTTGAAGGAATGAAGGAAGGAAGGAAGGATTACTAAACTTATTAGCAGTTTTTTTAAAATTTTAAAAGATTTTATTTATTTGTTAGAGCGAGCACAGGCAGACATAGTGGCAGGCAGAGGCAGAGGGAGAAGCAGGCTTCCTGCCGAGCAACGAGCCCGATGTGGGACTCTATCCCAGGACGCTGGGATCATGACCTGAGCCGAAGGCAGCCACCCAACCAACTGAGCCACCCAGGCGTCCCTAGCAGGTTTTTTTTTTTTTTTTTTTAAGATTTTTATTTTATTTATTTGACCGAGAGAGAGACAGAGAAGGAATACAAGTCAGGGGAGTGGGAGAGGGAGAAGCGGGCTTCTTTCAGAGCAGGGAGCCCGATAGGCGCTCGATCCCACGACCCTGGGATCATGACCTGAGCCGAAGGCAGCCGCTTAACAACTGAGCCACCCAGGCGCCCTAGACTTCTTAGCACCCTTATGGGAAACTACTGCACTTGTGATTTAGTCCTTATTCTTCTAGCATACTCTGACACCTGGGAATTCAAGGAGAAAGAAGTGATTGCAGAAAAAGATTAGGAAGATACAGAGCTTAGTTACTAATCATTGAGGGATGGGAGGGTTTATAAATTTTAGTGAATCTTTCAAAAATTGGGTTTTTTTTTCAGAGCAGATACTTTTCATTCCTGCCTCTGGCTGTCTTGTGAGTTGCTAATTACACCTAACTCTTCTAATCTTCTTATATATGGTTTATAAGGACTGCAGTTTTATCTCTTATATTTCTTGTCAGCCTAGCAAAGTGCAGTACTCTCTATTGCTGATCAGTAAGTCTTTGAGGAATAGTAGCTCATTTAACTTACAGAAAGATTCATTTGGTGAAGTAATTGTTGATGGAGGGCAGAAATTGATTCAGATTTAAGAACTGTTGGAAATGGCAACTAGGATGTCCTTACTTAGTTTTTAAGGTGGATATGTCAGGAAAAAGGTGAAAAGTTTATTGGGCTGTACATCTGAAGTGAACACCTTGATTTGTCTTGGAAGTTATTGGCTGCCCCAGATATATTGAATATTCTTGTCCCTGAGTGTGTGGACTGTGGCAGGTTTATTCTTAGGTGGTAGCATCCATTGAAACTGCCTAACTGGCCTCTGTTAGTTAGATTTTTTCCTATTTATTCTTTTCTGTTCATCTTTTTAGATAAAAAGCAACTTTAGATAAGGAAAGTCCTTTCACTTTTTAGGTTTTAAAATCACTTTCACTTTATACTGTGATTGTTTATAAAGTCCTCTTATATGATACAATGTGCTGTATGACAAAGCCATGGAATCTCCCATAGGACTCATTGAAAGTGGCAGTAAACATGAAAGCAGCAGATATTTATTGATTACCTATTCTGAAGAGGCCCCAGTCTTTGTGAGGAATTCACAAATACAGGAAATTTACCTGTCCAGAAGTCTGAAGAGCCTCGGTTGAAAGCTTGGCTCCATTACTTACTATGAGTGTGACCTTGAGCAAGTCATCTAATTTCTCTGAGCCTCAGATTTTCTTAACATTTTGATAGGATTGATCAGAAAATCAATTGATACAGGTGACATTTAAGTGCTTTTCTTCCCTTCCTTTTGCTTTAGCAACTGTTTTGAGAGTTTACTATGTTCTAGGAACTATCCAAGGGACTGAGGATGAAAAACATAAACCTTTCTCTCAAGTGTATAATCTAATAGGAGAGGCAAAAAAGAGAACTACTAATACAGTATTTGAAATGCTGTGATAGAAGTCTGTACCAGGTACTATAGGAGCAGAGTAAGAGACACACCTAACCCAGCTTGAGGATAAGCATCCATCAGGGAGAGATGCCTGAACTAAATGAGAGTATTAGTTAGAGAATGGGAGAGAGAGCATAGAAAAGAAGCATTAGCTTATGCTACTAATGCCAGACAACCAAGAACTGTATGTGAATCTTTGGCTTGACTCAGGGATACTTATGGGGAAATGGCAGGAGAGGAGTCAGGGCCTTGTGTTTCACGGTTAGGATTAGAGTTTTATCCTGAGGCAGAGGGGAACCTTTGAAATATTTTAAGCAAGGGAAAATTTATATTTAATAGGGTCTTTTCCAAATATTATTATTTTTCAAATAGTTTTCAAGTTGAAAACAACCCGATCTTCATTCTCAAGTTGTTCTTACGCCCACAATATAATCCACTAAGGTACTTCTATAGGGTGAGACCCTGAGTTTGCAAATGGGCTAAGGGAGAAGATGTGTGATGGGTAAGCTGCACATGCGCACTGAGGGGGTTTGAATGGTGTGCAACCTAATGTGAACTGATAGCAGCCCAGCGTCTGGGCCGATTTCCTGTGGTCCCCAGTTTGTGCCTGGCCCTGGAGACTGGCTTCTAGGACAAGGTTACCCACTCCCTGATCTTTTGTGACTTGTGCTGGAGATAGGCAGGTAGTCTGTGATAGTGATATATATATATATATCACTACTTGGCATCGTCTCTCATGCTGTAGATGGCATCTATGTCAACGCTTCTGTTTTTAGGGCGAAAATGTTTATTTTTAAAGGTTTTTTGATACATTCTTTTTTTATTTAAAATTTTAAAGTTAATAATTGACATACAGTAAGTTGTACTTCTTTAATTACACAATTTGATAACTGTTAACATAGATACACTTGAAAAGCTATCGCCACAATAAAAAAAAATGAACATGTTTCTCCTTCCCCAAAATTTCTTTGTGCTCTTTTGCAGCCCTTTTCTCCTGTTGTTCTCCCCCTGCGACCACAACTGAACAGGGGAACACTTAAGTTTCTTCTCTCATTTTTTGTTTTTATTTTTGAATTATTTATTTATTTTTTAAAAGCTGTGGTCTTTTTAATTTTTTTTTTTTTTTTAAAGTAAGCTCTAGACCCAATGTGGATCTCGAGCTCATGACCCTGAGATGAGGAGTTGAATGCTCTACCTACTGAGCCAGCCAGGTGCCTCTCTTCTCATTTTTTAATTGAAATTTAAAAATTGTATTTTGAAAGTTTAAAAAAGTTAAGAAAAAACTCATCATAGTAAACTTCCACACCTGCTATTAGATTTTTGCTTTAATAGATCCCTGTAGCAGTTGTGGATGGATCAAGTCCTGAAGCCAGTCAGAAGCTACTCAAGTAATCCTGGAAGAAGTGAGGAAGGCCTGTAGCAAGAGGGGAAGTGTGGTTAAAGAGGAAGGGATGATTTCAGCAGGTATTGAGGAAACTGCCTGCAGGGCTTGGTGAAAGGTTAGATATTGAGGGTGAGGGAGAGGGACGTCTAACAGAGAGTCCCAGGTCTGCCTTGGATGACTGAGTTAATAGAGCAGTGTCCTTTACTGAACGTATCCAGCTGGAGAGGGTGGTGTTTTGTTGTTAATGTTGTTTGTTTGTTTGTTTGTTTTTAAGTAGCCAGAGAGTTGGTATTCAGGAGAGAGTAAGCAAGCTGAGATAAAGGTTGTAGTTGAAATAAGATGTTGAGACTTCCTTGACAAGAATATGGATCGCTAACATTTTTAGGGCATTTATCAGGGTGCCCTGGGTAGCTTGGTGGGTGAAGTGCTGGACTCTTGATTTCAGCTCAGGTCATTATCTCAGGGTCCTGAGATTGAGCCCCACATAGGGCTTTGCACTCAGTGGGAAGTCTGCCTGAGATTCTCTCTCTCCCTCTCCCTCCGCCCGCCTCCCAGCCCTGTGCCTGCACGTATTCTCTCTCTCCCTCCTGCCCTAAAAACAAAAAAAGTGACATTTATTGGGCATTTACCATGTGGTAAGCACTCTTAAATACTTTATATATGTGAATTTACTTAATTATGACAATAGCTCTCTGAAAAGGTAGACACTATTGTTTTCTTCATTTTAAGATAAGAAATTTGAACCCCAGAGAAGTAGTATTCCTGAAACATTGTTTAGTTTCTCCTTTGTTTTTCCTCTTTCCCTTTTCCAGCAGTGGGTTTAGGAAGCTCAAACACTGCTGAGAGCTCTAGCAGAGGAACTGGACACTTGAGCAGTGCAGGGCAGTGGGACTTATTTATGGTTTTATCTAAATAGTTATCTTTATCACCACTGGCCATTGGTGATCATTTTTGCTTTACTTTGACAGTAGTAGAAATTGAAAAAAGCCATTCTGTACTTTTAGAAAAAGATTTATTTATTTATTTGAGAGAAAGAGAGAGTGTGTATGTGGGGTGGGGCGGGGAGCAGAGGGAGAGAGAAATTCAAACATACTCCGTGCTGAGCACAGACCTGGTTGCAGGGCTTGATCTCACGATGCTGAGATCACAACTTGAGCCAAAACCAAGAGTTGGACACTTACGTGACTGGGCTACCCAGGTACCCCTCTGTACTTGTATATATTTTTCAAAGATTATTTATTTATTTATTTATTTGACAGAGATCACAGTAGGCAGAGAGGCAGGCAGAGAGAGAGAGAGGAGGAAGCAGGCTCTCTGCCGAACAGAGAGCCCGACATGGGGCTCGATGCCAGGACCCTGGGATCATGACTGGAGCCGAAGGCAGAGGCTTCAACCCACTGAGCCACCCAGGTGCCCCTGTACTTACATTTTTCAGTTGTAGTAAAATATACATAAAATGTACCATTTTAATCATTTTTAACTATACAGTTCAGTAGCATTTAAATATATTCACATTGTTGTGCTGCCATCACAGCCATCAATCACAGAACCCTTTTTATCTTACAGAATTGAAATTCTACCTATTAAATGATAAATTACCATGCCCCCCTCTCGTTATCCACCATTCTTTCTGTCTTTATGATTTTGAATACTCTATGTACTTCATATTAGTGGAATCATATGATGTTTATTCTTTTGTTACTGGTGTATTTTACTTAGTATAATGTCTTAAAGGTTCTTCTGTGTTGTAGCATGTGTCAGAATTTCCTTCTTTTTTTTTTAAGAATTTTTTTTTATGAGAGAGAGAGAGAGCAAGTGAGCCTGAGAGGGGAGAAGGCTAGAGGGAGAAGCAGACTCCCCACAGAGCTGGGAGCCTGCTGCGGGACTCAATCCCAGGACTCTGGGATCGTGACCTGAGCCGAAGGCAGTTGCCCAACCAACTGAGCCATCCAGGCATCCAGAATTGCCTTCTTTTTTTAAGGCTAAATAATATTCCATTGTATGTATAGACCACATTCTGTTTTTCCATTTGTCTGAGGACGGACACTTGGGTTGCTTCCATCTTTTGGCTATTCTGAAATAGTGCTGAAATAGTGCTGAACATGGGTGTATGTATATCTCTTCAGGTCCCCTTTTTCACTTCTTTTAGGTATGTATTCAAAAGTAGATGGGGTGCCTGGGTGCCTCAGTGGGTTAAAGCCTCTGCCTTCAGCTCGGGTCGTGTTTCCGGGTTCCTGGGAATTGAGCCCCACATCAGGCTCTCTGCTCAGCAGGGAGCCTGCTTTCCACCCCCCACCCCCCGCCCTTTCTGCCTCTCTGTCTACTTGGGAATCTCTCTCTCTTTCAAAAAAAAAAAAAAAAATCTTAAAAAGTAGAATTATTGGATCTTATGGTAATTCTATGTTTAATTTTTTGAGAATTCGCCATTTTATTTTCTGCAGTAGCTGCAGTGTTTACATTCCCATCAGGAAAGCATAAGGCCTCCAGTTTCTCCACATCTTTGCTAATGCTTGTTATTTTTCCTTCTTTCCTTCCTTCCTTTCTTCCTTCCTTCCATCATGACCATCTTTTTTTTTTTTATTT